>JAANYP010009257.1:0-239807 GCA_020465985.1 Centrapalus pauciflorus
CAAGGAACAGACGATATTAATATCAGTTCTTATCGTCTCTGGCTCAAGCATGGGCACTTGCTAGTAGAGCAACTAAAAGAGCCCTGGAAATTACTGAAGTCTCAATAAGTGTGTTGTTTAAAGAACTCAAAAAATACCAGGGAGATGTAGGCGCTCACAAATAGATGGCCCACACTTTGGCTTCTCTGTTGCTGACTGTGAACCAAACTGCAAAACCCACAGAATCCCTGGCTTTACTTTCGAACAAAACACACATTCCTGAATCACAACCGAACCCTTTACCCTTGCCCTACTACAACCAAGCTGGTTCCTCCTCTCACTATCCATATGCCATACCCCAAATGCCACAGCCTCTGGATGCTGAAGTGGCAGATATTCATGAATAAATGACCTTCTTATAGAATCATCTTCAGCAAAAGCGATTCTATTAGAATAAGACCAATAATAAGCTCAGATATGACACTAGCCCACAAAGGTATTCTGATGTGAGTAGAGAGGACAGGCGGGACGAAAGGGATGACAGGCGAAGAGAGGACTGGAGTGCGAAGAGAGGACTGGAGGAGAGACGACAGCGAGGATAGGAACCAAGAGGACTGGAGGAGAGATGATCGAGATGATAGATGTTATGATGACAGGTTAGATGATCGACATGATAGAAATTATGATGATAGGAGAGAGAGAGAGAGAGAGAGACGAGATGACCAGAAGGATTATCGAGATAATCGCCGTTAAGAAAGGCGTGACGATAAGAGAAACTATGATAGGAGGGAGAATAATCGCCGTGAGGATAGTTGGGACTCCCGCCGCCCTGAGAAAAGTCCTGAACGTAGAGATGACAGACCCAGAAATGATTAGCCCAAATCATCTGATGAACGAGGTTGTTATAAATGTGGGAAACCTGGTCGTTTTGCTCAAGATAGCAAGAATCAATTCAAGCGTGATCTGGGCTACCACGAGAGAAAGGTCGAGGTTCTAAAGAAACGGGTTGATGTTATGACCCTGGTAGCACAGGAAGACTACTTGGTAGATGAGGAATATAATGATGAGGATGATAGGGGCAGAAATTGTTATACGGTAGACAAAATTGGGTTCGCGAAGTATGCTACTTTTTCAGACAATAAATCATACAAGCCCGTAGAGGGCGAGAATACTGAAGAAGCTACAGCTTGTCTGATGGCCAAATCCGGGGATTCTGAATGCTCCACATCAGATTCTGAGGCAGATGAGGTACATTCCTTTTACTTTCATAAGTCTTTAAATGTTAAATATGTAACGAATGAATATAAATGACAAACACAAATACTTGAGTTAGAAGCGAAGTACAATGCTGAGAATGAAAAGTATGTCAAGGCGGAACAACTGGCGCAATCTCTAAAAGAAACTTTGGACACATTTTAAAAGAACTGGTTAAACGAGCATAATTTGGTCAAAACATTTTTACGTGAAAAAGTAATGGCTGAGGATAGGAACACTTCCCTTAAGAATTGTATTGACACAACACTGAGGAAAAGAGTTCCTTGAAGTCAGAACTGTCCGTTCTTACAAAATAATTAGAGTCCTTAAACGTGGAAAATTTAGAGAACGAGAGAAAGTTTAAGACGATTGAAAACGAACAAATAGATTTTTACTCACGGATCAAACTAAACAAACTATTCACTTGAATCAACCAAAAGAAATTAGGTCTTATTATTCCGAAGAAGGAATCGGTTTTAAAAATCCTAAGTTTTTGACAAAGGCTCAATCAGTTTTACCAATGTTTTATGATAGAACGTATATGAGATGCGGGCATCAGACTTTCTTTCTTCACTCATTGGAAGAAGTCCTGAACCAAGAGGAGGAGAAAATAACTCAAAATGAAGAAAAGGCAAATTTCTTGTAAATATGAAAAGTTAAATAACAGTTATCCTTACAGAGTACCCACTCTTGAGGATGATTTCTTTGTTAGCTATTCATTAACTGAAATGAAAACCAAACCGGTTGAACCAGTACCTCATCCTTATATTCCTACAACTGATCTTCAATTTAAAATCTAAGTTTTAGAAGAGGATTTAAGGAAAGCTCGTGAGAAAGCCCTTGCCTATCAAGGAGCTCTTCTCATAAGTGAGGAAAATTTGGAAAAGAAAATTTTTGAACAAAGTGTAGAGTTAACCATTTACAAAGAAAAGTTTAACACAATTTCAGAAAGATTAAGTTTTCTGTTACATTATTCAAAAAACTCTCCTCCTACTAGTGCCCCACATACATCTATCGACAAAGGTAAAAATAATATTGAAGTTCCTTTAAACATTCTCAAAGGTGAGTCTTTGATATCTTCAAAACTTGAGGTTTCCGAGAAGACTAAGAGTAAATCAAAGTCTTCCAAGAAACCCACTCCCAAGATAGTCTCTCTAAATCCAAGTTTTCCGACCGTACTAACTCTCCTTGTTTTTATGTAAATTCATAAATACTTATGAATGCATTAGTTTAATGAATTGTTTTAGTCTTGCATAATTAATGTTAAGTAAGTTTGTTAATGCATGATTATTGTCACTAATCTTAATTTAATTATGTACTTAGTTGAATTAATCCATCATATCGTAAATCGATCGGATTAATTAATTTGTCGATTCATCGCACCGATGAAATTGTTTCTAATTGAGATGAATTTCCTTATGAATTTTGTTAATCACCTTGATTAATTGTTAGTGACCACTGATTAGGTTATAACTTGCTAATAACTACTGATTAAATTATAGTTGCTAACCTGGTTTTGTGTCGGATGTTACAGTATGACTTGCTTGAGGATTAAAAGTGAACATCATAACCCACATGATTGTTTACAGGCACTAGAGATCCCCGAGTGAAAGTTATATCATACTATGAAGGATTTTATCAATAGACTTCCATGCATGGTGCGAGGGAACGACGTGATTTGGGCCATAAAGGATAGACTTATGAAGAGTTCTCACTCATTGGCTGTTTAGGGTATGATCATGATGGATCATCTAGCACAAATTTTATATTAATGAGATTGTGTCAAGACATGGGATTTAGAAGTCAATTACTTCCGATCGCGATACTCGATTCACTTCGCGATTCTGATAGACCTAGAGAGAGTTGGGCACTCGTGTACAGTTGAGCACAACTTACAACCCTCAGACTGGAAGATATGTTGCAAGCATGTAGCATTGTTTTCATTGGTACATGGGATGTGCATCTTCTGTTAGTGAAATTTACGTATTATAACAGTTATCACTTGACCATTAAGATGGTTCCATTTGAGGTGTTGTACGGACGTAAATGTTTGACCCCAAAGTGTTTGGGAGAAGTCGATGAGCGACCGATCAATGGGCCTGAGCTAATCTAAGAGTCTAGTGATAAAGTAGATATGATCCACGAGCATATGCGTGTTGTACAGAGCCATCAGAAGTGTTATGTTGACCATTGCACCTCCGAGCATGAGTTCATATTGAGAGATTAGGTGTTGCTGAAAGTGTCTCCGTGCAAAGGTGTGATCCAATTTAGACGCCAGGGTAAATTGAATTCGAGGTATATTTGGCCGTTTGAGATTGTTGACAGGGTCTAAGATCAGGCCTACAGCCTGAAATTGCCTCCAGAATTTGCTAGTGTGCATGATACGTTCACGTGAGTCACTTGAGAAACTATCTGGCTAAAGATGATTAGTATGTGCCCCTATCAGAGATATTAGTGGATGATCAGTTGACATACGATGAGCAGCCTGAGATGATCACAGATCGTAAAGTGAAGAAGTTGCGTAATAGAGCGATATCATTGGTATTCGTTCAGTGGAGACATCATAAAGGTACTAGCGCAATTTTGGAATCCCATATTGATATGCGGAGTCGCTATCCTCAACTATTCTAGAGTCAGAGTTAGATTTCTGGATGGAATCGTTGTAAGGGAGGGGTACTTGTTACAACCCGATTTTTGAGCAGCTACAATGAATTATCCCATTGACTGATTAATATATTGATATTGGTGTTGGTCCAATTATGTCCCGATTAGTTGATCATACTTGTCGGGGCCGATAATACGTGGCTTCGGATAATAATTGTAGTGGATTATTAATAATTATGGATTCACGAGATTAAATGTGAATTACTGATATTAGTTGTGAAAACTTAATAACGGGACCGGGTATCAGTTTCGAACCCACGATATATTAGGGAACGTATATGTATTACACGTCTCGCACCTTGCTTTTACACCCTTCATTCCAAATTCTAACAAGAGTGTTGTGCTTGTGTGTGTGTGTGTGTGTGTGTGTGTGAATTGTTTGGACAGTAAGGGAGGAGCCATGTCAATTGAATTGAGTTGCTGAGATTCATTATCAAATCTTCATTTTATGTTCTTCAAGCTAGGAGGTAATGTAAGGTCTGCTCTCTACGGATCTTATCTTGACGCGACACCTTCCAACGAGTGCGGAATCCTCGTTAGTGGCTTGACGGTAAGACCACGCACACCGAAACACGGAGACTAGCACGGTGATAGACGAACAACGGATCGTCCCAACACGGTGATTCTCTCCACACGAAACTCTCCAAAATGCTAGCAAGTTCGAGATCGCCTTTTGCTTAAACTCTCTGAAAATCTTCGAAAGTCTCTGCTAAAAGTCCGATAATTAATCGAATTAACCCTTAATTATACTGACAGGTTCGACTTTGTCTAGGACAAATTCGAACTTGGCCCAAGGCCTATTCGAACTTGTCCTCCTAGACAAATTTGAATCTGACTTCAAACTTATGTTTGAACTTATCTTTGAACTTTATGTTTGAACTTGTTGTAATACGTTACCCTAAGTTCAAACATACAAACAATCAATATCAAACATATATAACAAACACTTGTTAATATTCAATATCAAGTAAATTAACTTACACAAAATGCTATCTATACTTAGACTGTTATCGTCACACAGATGTACTAACAGGTAATAAATTATTGGATTAAATCCGTTTGATTGTGTTGTAAGTTGCTATAAAAAAAGAGAATTAGGTTACAAAGTGTTTGTAAGCATTAGTATGTGGTTTTGTAGGATTATGGTGGCTGGAATTGAGTTGGGGAGATTAAACTCCCCTAGACAGAAGCTAAAATAGAACAGGGGATCTTCAACCCATCTCGATCATGGTTGCGATAACCTGAGGATGACCGTGATGACTCTGAGGTGGTGCAGGGTCTAGCTCGGGCTAGGGTTCATGTGAGCGGGCAACGGTGGAAACGCGCCCGGTAATGGGGGAGCGCGACCACGATCAGCCATGTTTTGGCCAGATTGGGCTTTTGGGCCTTGAGGCCTATTTGGATATAGTTTGGGGATCTATCAGTTGTATTATTGTTTATCTAGTACTCAAAGCTTATTTGTTGAGCTAAAATTAATATGAGGAGATCCGTTAGGTGTACATGGACTGGTAAAGGTTGGACTGAGATAAATTCAGGTTATCGGGACTAGTTATAGTTAGCAACAGCGAACCAGGTTAGTAAACAAGTTCTTTTAAAGGGTCTTCTTTCATTTGAGTCATTATACATCCTAATGAGTTTTGATGTTATTGAGTCGATATAACTAAGTAAGAGATGGATCATGTATAAATAACAACATTAACTTATAGAATCTATATAATCTATATAACAAAGGTGAACACATGAACGACACAGGTCGCATCCACGTTTACAAAATAAAGACAAATACAAATATAAAATAAAAGATAAATACATATATAAAATATAAGTAGATATTATTATTTTTTAATACCTATAAATATGTAACACACTCTCTTTTCACATAAAAGTCACGTCATAATAATATCATAAGTGGCAATATCGCATTGATTCCATAATACACCTGTCAGAGGATAATACAAATCACTATAACTTAAAAACTTAAATACAAACATGTTCACGGTGGATTCACCAGTTTAGTACAGATAATCAAACTCTGTTAAGCTAGCATACAACCACTGACTACTGATATCCATACATATTAAATAAATATACAAGTACTGATTAACAATTTTCCAAAAGCTAGTATCAACATACATCAACTAATGCAGAGAATCGCGAAGTAACTCAATTCCTACTTCTGTTGTTGCGACTGCAGCTCAACCTTCTGACTGCCTGAGACACGATAGACTCGAATACGTAAGCTAGGAAGCTCGTGAGTACGCAAGGGTTAGACTCTGCAGAAATAAATACATAGCACAACACATAGCACATAGAATCACATGTAACTCAATATCATGAACTTAGGTAGGTCTCATATTTGATATAATCTCAGAGCTAGTGCACATCTCAACTCAATGGAGACGTAGTTCCCCGACTAACAGACTGCACACAACAGTGGTTAGCCACTCAATAAGCACATGAGCGACCAAGCAATAACTCTATCCTATATATACGGTCTCATACTTCATGACTAGTTAGAGACAGTAAACCTGCGCGATCACCCATCACGGATACTCTGGAATTGATCTTGGCTTAAACACTGACCACATAACTGATTCGGACCCCAAAGGAATCACAAATGGACCCTAAAGTCCAAAATCAAATCGGGCCCAATTAGGCATATTGCGGCCCGAACTCGACCCATCGTGGACGCGCTTGGTATCACGGTCGCGCTTAGGTCATGACGGTCGCGCTCACTATCTCGGTCATGCTCATAACTGCTGCCCATACTCAACCCTAACCGCCTTATACCCATCACGGCCACGCTATAGGGATCGCGACCGCCATCACGAACGAGCTAAACTGCTCTGTTTCGTTTTCGTGGCTGACTAGGGGCAAAAATCCCCCATAACTCGATTTTAACCAAGCAAACTTCACAAAATCATTACATAACTAACTCCTACATGCTCAGTAGCCAATTCCTTTCATTTGACAACTTATAACACAATTAAATCCAAAAAAATCATACTTTCTTACCTTTGTATTTCATGAACACAATAACAATGAAGGCTATGAGATTGCTGCTGAATTAAATTTCTTCCAATTGCTCTTCTCTTTTGCTCCACAAGTCCAGCTCACACACTCACTTTCTTTCTTTAACAAGAAGCAAGGAAAAAGGATTCAAATGAAGCCTTATATATATATATATATATATATATATATATATATATATATATATATATATACTTTCTATTTTGGGAAGGTTCCGAACCCAATATCGTATTTTCAATATTAATGTCTGTTAAATCCATTTAATCCCCGTGATCTCATAATTATTAATAGTTCGCGAAAATAATAAATTGTTGCCACGTATAACTCAATGTCAACACGTATAATCCTCTAGTCGTGATGCAACCGGACCAATGTAATATTAATAAATTAAATATCCAATAAAATAAATCCACGTACCAAGTCTGAAAATGAGATGTTACAAATTATTAATAAATCATTAACTCTATCCAACATTACCATTATTCATAATTTATTACATTCACTATTATTATCTAATATTTATTGTTATTATTATTAATATAATACTAATATATTCAAGTTACATCCTGTATAATAGTGGTTACTTTTTTAACAATTTTTAGAATATTATTGTCATGTGTTGCTTCTCTGCCTCACCGTAAAAGATAAACACTATTGCTATTTTTAAAATAAAAGAGAAACAATACTTATAATAATTACAATTTAAAATCCAATATAAACGAATTTCATAAAATCTGAAAATGCTTATCTATATATTTATTTAGAAACTAATATGTAACATCCCAATGTTGGATAAGGTACGTGGAATCATTTGATTGGGTTATTTAAGTATTAATATTGAGTTGGACTAATTATTGACTTACACGCGGAACCGTCACGTGATGAGACTATGAGTTAACTGGGTTATGTGATTAAGTTTTATAAAAGATTACAATCTTGTTAATTATAGATTAATTTGAAGCCTGGTGATATAAACTTGTAATTATTGATAACAGGATCGGATAGTGGGTATCGAACCGAGTTATAACCAAAACGTATACATTCGTGAGCTATGTGCCTACTTGCTTCAATTCTTTCATCCAAAATCTAGAAAAATGACGTGTGTGTGGGTGTGTTTCCGTATTTCAGCATCAACAACAATCATAATTGAGGAGTGCATTTAATTTTCTGCTACATATCATCAACTTCGTCTACCAAAAGGTTCAAGGTAAGTTTGAGCTCCAAATCTTGAATTATGACTTGTTAATGCTTTTTAAATGATTGAATTGAGTTTATGTATGTTAATGAGTAAATTCGGGATAATATTATTGGGATATATTGACATAAGATTCGATTTAGGGGTGATACCACTGGTTGGACTAAAAGCAGAGAAACCTGCTACTGCTGTTCGACCGTGAGCGCGGCTGCGATGTTTTTTAGGAGAGCTCGGATAGCGATGCCACGAGCGGGGCGCAATGGGTCGCAGGCGGTTAAGGGTTGAGCTCGGGCAGCGCCAAGATGAGCTTGGCCGCGAGGAGGATCTCGACTGAGATCGATTGAGTGCGACTACAACTCCCTGAGCGTGGCCACGATCCGAGTAGGGTTTAGGGTCAGCGTTTTGGGATATTTGAGTATTAGGGTTTTTGTGTGACACTTCGGAATTTTGTATAGAGTTATTGAGTTGTGGTTGTGATATTGATTTATTATATTGTGATTCCAATGTCTCGAGTTGATAGGGTAGGGTTACGGGCAGGGAACCGAGACTTGAGGACTGAGATTTCAGGATCAGGTGAGTTTGCATGTTTTTCTGAGATACTTGTACGATTATCTATTTTATACTTGGATGATCTTTTACTGAGCTTTGATACAGAGATTATTATGAGTTTTAATACAAGTTTTATACTGATATATTATCATGCTTGTATAAATGAGTTTAATTGAGAACTGTGTTTTATTATATGAGACTTGACACACATGAATTATCGAGATGTTAATTCATACGGTTGGGCAGGGGTCGGGTCGCTCTCGATTCCGATTTGAGTTCATGACGACTGCTTTGTGCGGTATAGGGATTTTGGTACATAGATTATTCCACACGGGATGAGTACCAATTCTGAGCTATCTTGTGGGATCTCATATATGTTGTTCAGTAGAGAACGTTGAACGTTTTATATTCGAGTTTACTATCTTTTACTGAGCTTTAAAAAAATTGTATTATTAACCATTGCATTTTAACCAGTGTAAGCTGACCGTTGTGTTTAAATTGTGTGTATCTCAGGTGACCAGAATTCTAGTAGGCATGCTGGACCAAAGTAGACTTTAATTCTGCAGACTATGAGTTATTAGCTACCTTGCTAGATGTAGTTATACTTTGGAGATTGTATATATATATATATATATATATATATATATATATATATATATATATATATATATATATATATATATATATATATATTGAGAAATATAGTTTCTACCAATTCAATCAACACAATACAATTAATAAGATCAATCAATGTAATCAAAACTAACCGAATGATTGGATTTAAGATCTTGATGATTACAATACGTTGAAGTGTAAAATCCTTCGTACAGTGCAGCTGCTTCTCAAAAGTTAATGCGTACAAAATCTGACAGATCTCCTTTACTCTAGAAAGTCAACATGACTATTTATATACAATTACAAACTATAAGGAAATTACATATTAAGTCCCTAGACTTTAATCTTTCATCAACTAAACATATTCCAACAATCTCCCCCTTTGATGAAAGAAGCAAGGTCTTCATGTTGACAATCCAAGCTTCTGTTCAAATCTTCGAACACTTTTTCTATCTGACAGCCTCCATTCAATCTTAGAGATAAATTCAACCATGAGTTTTCTATCGTTAACTGACAGAGCACCTTTCTTTGTCTTCCTCTTCTGATCTGCTGCCAGTTTGCCTTTCAGACCAGTCAACACTTTAATCAATGTTCCGTCAGAAAACTTATTCAGTTCAACACTTCTATGATCTCTGAATCTTCTTCTTTATTGTCTCACTCTGATCTTCACATCTCTTCTATTCTGATCTTCTCTTTTCTTGTAAGCACACTCCCCCTTGGATCATGAATAGCTTTTAAATCTCTTCCTTGATCAATTGTCTTGAGATGATGTAGTAATTGCCTTCAGTTGATTTCAAACTACTCAACAGTTGTTTCTGAAATTCAGCTTTTCTCCCCCTCATGATGATCATAAAAAATTATGAACATCATGCAAAAACTTCAGAAACATTAATTCAATGAAATTATAGTAGAAGAAATACAACAACAATTACAACTCAGAAATTATTACAAATTGATTTTCTCCCCTTAAACTGATATCTCTCCCCCTATACAAAACAAATTTATCTCACTCCCCTTCAAATTGATACATTTTCTTTACAAAACAAAGTCAAAGCTTTTCAACTTGACTTGAGGAAAATGAAACAAATTCATTAGTGAAATCCAGGTCCACATAGGATTCCTGTTTACACAATAGACAAAATCTATGTGACCTACGTTCAGCGCTGGCATGATGTTAACACTGGTAGGATTTCCAAATAGTCATCGTGAAATCATTTATCATGAAAGAATCACTCTTATTTGTTCCGGCTTAGTCACTTTGGACTAGCAGTTTATAGTCACGCAGACTGTTAGACTCGATGTGTCCTAAAAGTGTATATAATCAGCTCTAGACACAATGTGCATCAAATGAAATTGGAGACCGGAGCAACTGTCTTCCTTGTTTCAATATCAATAATATCCAAATGATATATCGATAGAAATGTGTTATATCTCCGTGATTATTGAAACAGAAATCTTTTGAGAGATAATTGAGTAGCTGGTGGGGTTAAGTGCATGCGTCACTGGGTCCATGACGTCTTTTTCAATATCAAGTCGCCTAGGGCTTGATAGATTATGTGGATTACCCAGCAGACACAGTGTAGGATAGGATTATCTTTTCTTCAAATCCTTTCTCAACTCTCAGCTCTCAGCATTTTTCAACCTAGCTCCCTCCGGCTCACTTTTCAGAATTAAATTCAGTCAGCTTTATCAATTATCAAAAGATGAGTAGAAACATCAAAAGATGACATTGTTGATTCATATTTCTAGCAATTCATCAACATAACACAATTCATATGAACAATTATCAATCAAAACACAATCTATTGAATGATTAAAGAGAAAAATATTACATTAAGTTCTTGGCTATCTTGGACAGCAATCTTCTTCTCTCTCTAGATCTGTCCGATTTCTTTTCTATTCTGTCTGATCTATTCCAAAATAGAAATACTACTTCTATTTATATACACAATATAACTATTGTGTATTTACAATAAATTCCCCTGAACTATTACAAAATATTGTTTTCAACTCTACTTATAATTGTACCCAACATATATATATATATATATATATATGTGTGTGTGTGTGTGTGTGTGTGTGTGTGTGTGTGTGTGTGTGTGTGTGTGTGTGTGTGCACGCGCGCGCACTTTAGATATTGTGTAACTTAAACAAGGTTTACCGTGACTTATTATGTAAGTTTTAAAATTTTGAGGTTTCCACGTGTTTATTTTAGGAACAGTTAGAGTTTATTATATTATATTTCCGTTGATGTGATATTTACGTGACTTATTATGTAACACCCCCTGTCTTACATAATTTTATCAAATTCTATTAAGATTTATTTTAATTAAATCATATAATTTTTTTAAATAAAAAAGTTACTATTCATACTTATTTATAAAACTAGAAAAAATAGTTTCGCTAAATATTAATATTATTCTTAAGTTTTTAAATAATTATATTCTATTATATTTTAATTTTTAGTTTATATACATTTTAATTAAATAAGTTTTGTTAAGATAATCACGTAATACGTGAGTCAATAAATTAAGTTTTATATTATTTATAGTTATCTATATATGTATTTAGAAATTTCTAATAAATTTAAATCTTATATTATATATATATTTAGTTAAAAGACATTAATTATTAAAATATTTTAAAAAGACATGTTTATATAAAAATATTAAATGTTTGACAAGAAAAAATAATTAGGAAAAACATATTTGATACCATTTTTACTTTTTGTAATAAATTATATAAACATTATGTTATACATAAATTAGAATATCAATTATATAAGTTTATATATATATATATATATATATATATATATATATATATATATATATATATATATATATATATATATATATAGAGAGAGAGAGAGAGAGAGAGAGAGAGAGTCAGGTTCAAATAAGTACCTCTCGAAATCAAGTGCACCCGAAGGTACCAACCTTAAAAAACTTTTTTTAAAATTTTTTTCTCATAACCATGTTTAATCTAATGTTATACACATGATATATGAATTTCACATACATTCACATTTTCTGTGTCCTTAAAACTTATGTGAATGCTCAAAGCATATTTATGTGAATGGTCATCCATGTGAATGGTCATTTCACACAATGTGAATGGTGTGAATGACCATTCACATTATTTTTTTTATCATTCACAAGATTTATCATATTGCTTTTTTAGAAAAAAAGTCTTATAATGTTGTCTTATACATGTCTATTAAAAAAATATGTGTGAATGATCATTCACATTAAGGTACGCTGGGTACGCTGGAATCTCATAAGTATGATGATGAACCTGATTCTATATATATATATATATATATATATATATATATATATATATATATATATATATATATATATATATATATATATATATATATCTTAAGTAGTTAAATATATATATCTTAAGAAGTGTGAGAAGCAATGTGATTTATTTTTTTACATATTGATTTACTAGTTTCTGGATATATAAATAAGAGTTAATTACAAAAATGGTCCTTGTGGTATGTCCTAAAAATTGGATTTGGTCCCTGACCTTTCAATTTTGCAGAAACGGTCATTATTTTAACTGTTTGTTTGCAATTTTGGTCCATCAACCTATTAACTTTTCTAATATGACCAAATGACCCTTATTTTAATGCAAATCATAGGGACCAATTCTGCAATTAATATTTTGTAACACCCTCGAACTAATCCACAATGCCACGTTCATAACACATCATCCGTGACATAATATAATGATCCCTACACTATTCCCAAGATACATACATGAAATCACGATAATTTTAAAACATTAATTACACAACAACAGTCACGGAAATCCCTGAATATAATACAACCTATCCGAAGTATATATATCAGTCCACAAAATATAACTACCTCTACAGAAGGTAGCTAACTCCTCGATCACAGATAATGTAAACTTACTTCGGTCCAGCAGGCCTACTAGCAGTCCGATCACCTGGGATACACACAACAACACACACGGGTCAGCTAAAGCTGGTGAGAATGCAAAGGTTAGAGTACGATTATAAAGCTCAATAAATAAATAACTCAATAATAAAACGTTCAGCGTTCTCTACTGAACAAGAATATGAGATCCCACAAAGTAGCTCAAGTAGGTACTCAACTCGTGTGGATAAATCCACGTACCCAAATCCCTAGACCGCACAAAGCAGTCGTCATGACTCAAAAGGGAATTGGGAGCGACCCAACCCCTGCCCAGCCGTACGGTTTAGTATCTCAACAGCTCAAGTGTCCCAAATCTCATATTTAAAATAAAGTTCACAATAGCTCAGTAATACGTGCATGATAGTATCACAATACAAGCTCGAAAGAAAACTCATGATATCTCAGTAAAAGCTCAATAAAAGATCATGCAAGTATTAGAAAAATAATCGTACAAGTATCTCAATAAAAACATGCAAACTCACCTGCCAAGCTAGCTACACTTAGTCTCGGTTCCCTGCCCTTTCCCTTACCCTATCAATGCGAGACCCTGAAATCACAATATTACAACTCAATACCACAACTCGACCCAACAACTCTATACACAATTCTCAACAACTCACGAGATCCCAAAGACCCAAATACACAACTTACAAGGCCCGAAAACCCGACCCAAAACCCAGCCGCATCGCGGCCGCACTGACCGTCGCGGTCGCGCTGACCATCTCGGTCGCGGCCGCGCTCAGGGTAAACCGCCTGCGATCAACCCAAGAACATCGCGGCCCGCGATCACGGGATCGCGACCGCGCTCACGGACGAACAGAACCAGGTTTGCTCTGTTTCTGCACAGACCAGGGATTTAATCCCCAAACTCGATTCTTCTCAATTTTAGACACAATTATACGCTCGAATTTACTTAATAACACATACAAACTTAATTCATCCAACAAACACTAATTAACAACACATGATCCGCGAATTCGAGCTCAACTTACCTCCAACTATGGAGCCAATCCAAAACAAAAGATGATGAAGATGATGATAGCTTGAAGCTTCAATCCAACCCCTCAACCTCTGATTAGCTGCTGGAATTCACAATCACACACTCTCACAACTCAGCTCTGGATTTGAAAATGAATTGGAAAAACAAAGAAGCAAACTATATATACGTTTTGGGTTTAACTCGGTCCGATACCTAAAAATCCGATCCCGATACCGCAAAATACAAATTTATACCCCCGGGTCCCAAATTAAATAATTAATCCAATGAAATAATTCCACGTACCTATCCCAAAAATGGGATGTTACAAGTCCTCCCTCCTTATAAAGATTCTGTCCTCAGAATCTAGCTCGAAGCAAAGAGGTGAGGATAGCGGCTACGCATCTCTGACTCTGGCTCCCATGTGGCGCTGGTACCCTTATGGTGCTTCCACTGCACCAACACTAACGCCACCTCTTTACGCAACCTCTTCACCTTCCGATCTGTCACTGCCTCAGGCTGCTCGGCATATTGAAGTCTATCATCGACCTCAATCTCTGACAACGGTACTCGCTGATCATCACGGGCTAGACACTTACGGAGATGACTAACATGAAAGGCATTATGAACTCCCGACAGCTCTGAAGGCAAATTCAAACGATAAGCCTGATCCCCGATTCTCTCAATAACCTCAAATGGCCCAATATAACGCGGACCCAACTTACCTTGCCTCCGAAATCGAATAATCCCTTTCCAGGGTGAGACTTTCAACATCACGGAGTCTCCGACCTGAAACTCTAACTCGGACATCCGGCGATCTGCATAACTCTTCTGGAGACTCTGAGCTGTCCTAATCCGCTGCTGAATCATAACGACCTTGTCGCTAGTCTCCTGAAGAACCTCTGGCCCACTAATAAGTGCTCCCCAACCTCTCCCCAACATACCGGAGTCAAACACTTACGCCCATAAAGAGCCTCAAACGGAGGCATGCCGATAGACGCGTGGTAGCTGTTATTATACGCAAACTCGACAAGCGGTAAATGCAAATCCCAGCTACCCCCGAAATCAATAACACAAGCCCGCAACATATCCTCCAACGTATGATTAGTCCGCTCTGTCTGACCCCCTGTCTGCGGATGATAGGCTGTACTCAACTGGACTCGGGTGCCCAACTCTCTCTGAAAGCTCTACCAAAATCGCGACACAAATCGGCTATCTCGGTCAGACGTAATAGATCTCGGAACTCCATGTCTCGCAACAATCTCACTGATGTAGATGCGCGCTAATTGATCCATCGAAATAGTCCCACGAACGGCTAAGAAGTGAGCGCTCTTCGTAAGCCGATCAACAATAACCCAAATCATATCATTCCCACGAACAGTCCGCGGGAGTCTCACTATGAAGTCCATGGTGATATCATACCACTTCCATTCCGGAATCTCTTGCGGCTGAAGTCTGCCATGCGGCTTCTGATGCTCACTCTTCACTCTCAAACACGTCAAACACGCCTCCACATACTTCCCTACATCTCTCTTCATCCCTGGCCACCAATAATGAACTCGCAGATCTCGGTACATCTTCGTGCTGCCTGGATGAATCGACAATATAGACTTATGGGAATCGTCTAGAATCAGCTGTCTCAAACTGCCTATTCTGGGGACCCATACTCGACCGCCGAGAGTCATCAGACCTCTGTCATTTCTGCTCAACAACTCTAACTGCCCAGCTAATCTTTCTCTCTGCACATCCTCGCCCCTCAACCCCTCCTCCTAAGCTAACCGCAGACCATCGATCAAGGTCGACGTGACCTCTAATCGAGAAGCTCTGGACGTAACCGTCTGCTTATAGGATCTCCTACTCAAGGCGTCTGCCACCACGTTAGCTTTCCCCGGGTGGTACTGGATGTCACAATCATAATCTTTCAGGAGCTCCATGCTGCGCCTCTGTCTCATGTTCAGCTCCTTCTGGCTGAACAGATACTGCAAACTCTTATGATCAGTATACACTGTAAAACGAGTCCCATAAAGATAATGCCACCATATCTTCAAGGCAAAGACTATGGCGTCCAACTCTAGATCATGCACAGGTCGGCTAAACTCATAACTCTTAAGCTGTCTCGAGGCATAAGCAATCACCTTGCCTCTCTGCATCAGTACACACCCCAACCCGGTAAAAGAAGCATCACAATATACAGCAAAATCCTCAGAACCCTCTGGCAGCGCTAGAATCGGAGCCCTACATAACCGATTCTTCAACTCTAAGAAGACACTCTTATATTGCGAAGAGAAAACATATAAATTAAAAGCTTGATTATACACTAACATATGATTAAAATGTTTAATCATCTTATCCAATAAATAAATTTATCATTGAAATTAATTTTTCCGACCTAAAATTATGAATGTTTTTTTCTAAAAGATTAATTGAAAAAAAATCATTAGGTTTAAGTTTTTCAACAATGACATGATCTCTTGGTTTGATCGGAGCTTTTGAGATAAGTTTTTTGATCGGAAGTATATTGATATTAATCTTGTTATAAAAGTTTAATCGTTAAACACATATATATCACCTTGTTAAAATAAGTTTTAATAAAATGTTTTAATTATTAAATGATTATAAGTTTTGAGAGCTTTACAATTTGATTGTTTAATTGATTTAAATAATAAAAATGTTGGTTCATAAATGACTTTTTTGACAATTAAAAGAGTTTAATGTGTTAAGATATTTTTAAATATAAAGGTTTTTTCTTAAAAAAAAATATAATAGTTTAATGTGTCAAAACTATAAAGTTGGTTCATAATAAATAATTATAAATTGAACGATTCAAAATTTGAATGATTTTAATATTTTTGTTTCTTAATTGGCTTTAATTAAATTGTTGGTTCATAAATAAATGTTTTATAATTTATTAAAGTTAATTAACACTAAAAAGTAAACTATAGTTAATTACATAAATGGTCTTTGTGGTTTGACCAACATAAATATTTTTTATTATAAATGTATGAACCAACATAAATAAATATAGTGTCAAAATATTCTATTTATGAAACCTCTAAAAAAATAATTTCTAAAATAAATGCTTTTTATATTATAAGTATTGAGAGGTTTACACTTTAAATAAATTTAATTTAGACTAAAAAATATTTAAATCATTTATGAACCAACATAGATAAAACAACTCTATTCTTTTATATAATTCATTAAAGTTAATCAACACTAAAAAATAAATTATTTAATTAAGAGTAAAAAAGAGTTAAAAGAATTAATTTCATAAATGATCCATATGGTTTGCATCAAAATAAGGGTAAATTGGTCATATTAGAAAAGTTAATATGTAGAGGGACCAAAATTGCAAACAAACAGTGAAAATAATGACCGATTCTGCAAAATTGAAAGTTCAGGGACCAAATCCAATTTTTTGAACATACCACAGTGACCATTTTTGTAATTAACTCTATAAATAATGATCATAAATTCCAGATTAAATAAATCAACAATTCATTGCATTTTACATTGATTCATTACTTTTTGAATTTAATTAACGAATATACAAATTAATGAATCATAGTGGATCTCACACTTCTCAATATATATTTAACGTCTCACGATAACCTAAGCATGTATACACACACATACATACATATAGATACACACACGGGTATATATATATATATATGTGTGTGTGTGTGTGCGCGCGCGCATATATATATAGATGAGATCCATTGTGAACAAATTATTCGTTGTGAACATTGTGAATGAATAAAACAAATACATATAATCATTCATATATATATCAACAAGTGTTTGTGACATGATTCATATGATTCAAAAGTGTCTTTAATAATATAATATATATATATATATTAATAATTATCTTTATTATTTAAATCTTATATAATTATCTCTATTATTATATATCTATTAAATAATGTTTATCTTTTATATATTATCAAATAATATATAAATGACTAGATAATTATTTATAATTATCTTTATTTATTTGTTTCTAATTATCCATCTAACTATCAAATAATTATATGATAATATCAAATCAAATAAATACATTTTTTTATTTAATATCTAATAATAAATAAAAGACTAGATAATTATTTAATTATAATCTAATGACAATTAAATCACTACAATGTCTAATATTGCACTTTTAGTCCCTGTACTTTGAGATATAATAATCATCAACTAATTTAATTTCAATGATCATTTTATGTCATAAACAATATCCAATATTATTTATTCAATAGTTTGATTGCATCTGTATAGTTGTGCTCATCGGTGTGACCCTCGATTGTTTTATAAAATTAGTCATGATGCAGTAGTGATGTCATCTTTACACACCATAAACTAACATAAATCAAACTTTAATTAATCAATCAATGGGCAAATTAGTCAAAAAAAATTCAATTTAAAGGGAAATTAGTCAAAATAAGTTTGACTACATTCTCTTTCCTCTTTCCTCTCCTATCTCAACATTCTCTTTCCTCTTTTAAAAATACATTAGATATTTGTTATTTTTAACAATATATTGTGATAAATACAAACAAAACGCATGCATGTATTTAATAGTTGATGCACTTGGTTTATTCGATGCGATAAGACTCAGTGTAGATTCAACAGATATTATGGATGATGAATAATGATACACCGATAATGAACAATGATGCAGGGAGATTTAACGACATTTTATAGTTGATGCACTTGAACAATAAATGCATCAAACTTAAAAGGACAAATGTCCAAAAATAGTAACAACTTTTGATATTTTTATTATTAATAGTAACATTATTTATTTTTTATCATTAATAGTAATAACTTTTTATTTTTCTATCAATAATAGTAATGTGTGACCTACAAACCTGTTTAGCAGGTCACCAACTTTTCATTTATCAATAATAGTAACATCTTTTCAGATTTTTAATATATCAAAGTAAAAACATAAATTTTTTTATTTTATTAAGTTTTCTAATATTTCATAAACACCAAAATAAACCAAATTTTTATTCCGAATATTTACAGATAGATAATATTCGACTATTTATTCACAACTATATATAATATTAATGAAAAAAATACTATGAATCATTTCAATTTTCACTTATTCCAACAAAAAACTACGACCCATCATTTTCTTAGTTTTTCCGAATAAAATAATACAAATCGTTCCATTTTTTAGTTTTCTCCAATATAAATGGATCATAGTTTTTTTATTTAAAAAACAAAAAATTAAAATGGGTCTCAATATTTTTCATTCATAAAAATATAAATCACAATGAGACATGGTTTTTCCATTCATAGAAAAACCAAAAAATGAATGGGTCGCAACACTTTTTCATTCGTAGTACTTTTCATTATTGAACGGTTTTTTAGTAAATTCCGAACGAAATTGATTACAAATCATTCAACTTTTAGCTTTCCCGAATGAAAAACCACGAACCAATCATGTTTTTAAGTTTTTTTTTACAAAAAACTATAAATCATTTTGAGTTTTCGTACAAAATAATTGCAACTCATTTATTTTTGTGTTTTTAACAACGAAAAAAACACTTGTTAAACCAATTTCCATAACTTAGCACCTTATAACACAATCAACTCATTTAAATTAGAGGTTTCTTACCTTCTCAGTTAAAGAACTCCACAAGCCAAGATAAAGATGAATTCCAGAGCTCAATTCGATCCGTTACGACTTTTTTTCCTTATGTTTGCTCTTACAAACACACACAACACTTCTCAATTGTTTTTTGAATGAATAAAAATGAAGCAAAGAGTTAAACGTGTTATAGATATAAACATATCATTTATAAATGAAGCAAAGAGTTAAACGTGTCGGGTATCGGTGTCGAACCCGCATTATAAACGATATGTTTATATGTATAACACGTTTAACTCTTTGCTTCATTTTTATTCATTCCAAAAACAATTGAGAAGTGTTGTGTGTGTTTGTAAGAGCAAACAGAATGAAAAAAAGTCGTAACGGATCGAATTGAGCTCTGGAGTTCATCTTTATCTTGGCTTGTGGAGTTCTTTAACTTGAGAAGGTAAGAAACCTCTAATTTAAATGAGTTGATTGTGTTATAAGGTGCTAAGTTATGGAAATTGGTTTAGCAACTGTTTTTTTCGTTGCTAAAAACACAAAAATAAATGAGTTGCAATTATATTGTACGAAAACTCAAAATGATTTATAGTTTTTTGTAAAAAAAACTTAAAAACATGATTGGGTCGTAGTTTTTCATTCGGGAAAGCTAAAAGTTGAATGATTTGTAATCAATTTCGTCCGGAATTTACTAAAAAATCGTTCAAAAATGAAAAGTACTACGAATGAAAAAGTGTTTACGACCCATTCATTTTTTAGTTTTTCAATGAATGGAAAAACCATGTCTCATTGTGGTTTATATTTTTATGAATGAAAAATATTGAGACCCATTTTAATTTTTTGTTTTTTAAATAAAAAAACTATGTGTAACACCCTCAATTCTCACACAAATGCCACGTCAATACAATACACAGGTGGCAATAACGCAATCATCTCATAATGCACATGTCACAGGATTAGCGGAAAACACTGATAATTTAAAACTTTAATACAAAGTTAACACGTCTCAAGTCACATGCTGATTCAGATGCATACACGACTGAATTATCTGATAAACACGGATTACTGAGAGCTAACACAATACAGATCCGGTATAAGATACAGACAACAGCTTTAAAGTTCAGTATCAAAATATAATCGGCATACACAACTCTAAACTGCCCGATCTCTACTTCGGCTGCTGCGGCTGTGACTGCGACCCCACGGTATGACTGCCTGACACACAGAAGACTCGAAAACATAAGCTGGACAGCTCGTGAGTACGCGAGGGTTAGACTCTGCAGGTAAACACAGATAGCATACACAACACATATATCTCAGCACACATATGCAACTCGATGCATAGCACATATCTCTGCTCAAAAAGGGGACCACGTTCCCCAGCTAACAGGCCGCACACAGCAGCGGTTAGCTACTCAATAGGCACAAGAGCGACCTGGCAATATCACTGCCGTATATATACAGCCTCATATCTCGTGACTGGTTAGGGACAGTCAGCCTGCGCGATCACATATCGCGGACACCTGCAATTCAAACACATATAGCACGTATAGGGTAGAAAAGCTCATACCTGCGCGCTATCACAGTCTCATACACATATATATCACAACCACATAGACGACTCGAAAGAATCCACGTGCGTTTGAAAAGGACTCGAGTACTCACCGATACCCGAAAGCAATCAAAACTCGAACTCTCAATGCGGCTCGGCACGTGATCGGCTAGCACCTGAACACATCACGGGTCTCACATGTTATCACAAACTCGATAGCCACGCAATTCAATCAAACATAACTCAATCCAACATAATTATCACAATTAAACTAATCCCGAAACATATTCCCGAACGGACAATCGATCCCCGAAACCCTTTTTCGGAACTCCTATCGAGACCCAAAATCCCAAATAATTCAATTCAATAATATCCCGAAGGAATCCGACCAATTAACGACCCACAACTCTTTTATAAAACTAAACCAAAACTCTCTAGCGGACTGATTTACGCGCCGCGCTTTTCCATTTGCGCGCCGCGCTTTTGCCAGACAGCAGAATCTTGCCCTTCGAACTCCATAGCCGAACCAGGGGTTTCAACCCCCTCCAAACTCAATTTCAGCAGCAAAATATACACAAAACTCACATAACTTGACCTATACACTACTGAAACGAAATCCCTCATACAACACAAACATATCTCAAGATTTTGGCCATTAAAACTCATAACTCTTACCTTTGGAGCTTCAAGAACACAAGAAGAAGGTGATGAAGAAGAAGCTTCAAATTCCAGCAATCAATTTAACTTGAAGAATCCTTGAAGCTTCAGAATTCTCTCACGTACACACACTTCACACACTTCAGGGTTTTAGGATTTAGATAGGAGGAAATGAAGAGGATAAGGTCACAGGAATGCATATATATCTAATTCTTCAATTATGCAAGTTCCGAACCCGTTAAATCCGAACCCGATATCACTTTTTCACAAATTATATCATTAGAACCCAATTAAATCCACGATCTCAAGGAGATAATTAATCCGCTAATTATTAGCTCGGAGACACGTATCACTCAATCTTGACACGTTGAATCCACGAAACGGAATTTAATTGGAACACGCAATAATTATTAAAATAAATGAGCCAATAAATTAAATCCACGTACCAGGCTCAAATCCGGGATGTTACAAATCCTCTCCTCTTAAAAAGATTCCGTCCCGGAATCTAGCTCGGACTCTGGAACAGCTGCGGATATCGGCTCCTCATTTCGGCCTCGGGCTCCCAGGTGGCACTAGTACCTTTATGATGCCTCCACTGAACGAGTACCAGCGCGATCTCTTTATTCCGCAATCTCTTTACCTTTCGATCAGTAATTGCCTCAGGTTGCTCAACATACCTCAGATGAGAATCCACGGTGATCTCGGATAACGGCACAAACTGATCATCTTTGGCCAAACACTTCCTCAGATGACTCACATGGAACGTATCGTGGACTCCGGCCAACTCGGGAGGCAGTCTCAATCTATAAGCCTGATCTCGGACTCTGGCGATGATCTCAAACGGACCGATGTACCGCGGACTCAGCTTACCTCGATGCCTGAATCTGATAACTCCCTTCCACGGCGACACTTTCAACATCACGCGATCTCCAGCACTGAACTCGAGCTCATTCAGACGACGATCGGCATAACTCTTTTGCCGGCTCTGCGCCACTCTCATATGCTCTCGGATGACCGCCACTTTGTCGCTCGTCTCCTGTAACAACTCGGGCCCACTGATAGGTCGCTCGCCGACCTCGCCCCAACACACCGGGGTTAGGCACTTACGCCCATACAGTGCCTCGAATGGAGCCATCTTGATAGAGGAATGGTAGCTGTTATTGTACGCAAATTCGACTAACGGCAAGTGAACGTCCCAACTACCACTGAAATCAATCGCACAAGCTCTGAGCATATCCTCGAGAGTCTGATTCGTCCGTTCTGTCTGCCCGTCTGTCTGAGGTCTGTACGCGGTACTCAACTGAACTCTCGTCCCCAACTCGCGCTGAAAGCTCTGCCAGAACCTCGAAGTAAACCGCGCATCTCTATCGGACGTAATCGACATCGGAACGCCGTGCCTCGACACTATCTCACTGATGTATAACCGAGCCAACTGATCCATAGTGATGGTACCCCGAACCGCTAGAAAGTGAGCACTCTTCGTCAAGCGATCCACTATCACCCAGATCATATCATTACCTCGAACGGTGCGCGGAAGCCTGACGATGAAATCCATCGTGATATGATACCACTTCCACTCAGGGATCTCTAAAGGCTGCAAATGCCCGTGAGGCTTCTGATGCTCGGCCTTGACTCGCAGACAAGTCATACACTCCTCGACGTATCGGCCCACATCTCTCTTCATCCCTGGCCACCAATAGAACTCGCGCAAATCTCTGTACATTTTGGTGCTCCCGGGGTGGATAGACAATCTCGAACGGTGCGACTCATCTAAAATCAGCTGCCGCAGATTACCGACTCTCGGAACCCAAACCCGATCATGAAACGCCCACAAACCTCTGCTATCTCTGCTCAATGCCCCTAGCTGTCCCGCAAGCCGCTCTCTTTTCACATTCTCCGCCCGCAAACCCTCTAACTGAGCATGCCTCAGACTCTCCACAAGAGTCGAGGTAACCTCGAGCCTCGCTGCTCGGGAAACTACCGTTTGGCCACACGCCTTACGGCTCAACGCATCGGCCACCACATTGGCCCTACCAGGATGGTACTGGATCTCGCAGTCATAATCTTTCAGTAACTCGAGGCTGCGCCGCTGTCTCATATTTAGCTCTTTCTGACTGAACAGATACTGAAGACTCTTATGATCGGTATACACTACAAATCGCGAACCGTACAGATAATGACGCCATATCTTCAACGCGAACACTATCGCGTCTAACTCGAGATCGTGCACGGTATGATTCTCCTCGTAGGTCTTCAACTGTCGCGACGCATATGCAATCACCTTGCCTCGCTGCATCAGGACGCAACCCAAACCGGTACCTGACGCATCACAATAGACCACGAAATCCTCTGTACCCTCGGGCAATGCTAACACTGGTGCCTGACATAACCGGGATTTCAGCTCTCTAAATGCTGACTCCTGCTCATCGGACCACACAAAAGGAACGGACTGCCGTGTCAATCTCGTCAACGGCCTGGCAATCCTCGAGAAGTCCTGAATAAAGCGGCGGTAATACCCGGCTAGGCCCAAAAAGCTACGGATCTCAGGCACGGTCTTCGGCGGCTCCCAACTCATCACGGCCTCTATCTTCACCGGATCCACTGAAATACCCTCGGCGCTCACAACATGCCCCAAAAACTGGACCTCGCGCAACCAGAACTCACACTTGGAGAACTTCGCATAAAGTCGCTCCTTTCGCAGCACAGATAAAACCTCTCGCAAGTGCTGCTCGTGGTCCTCGGCACTCCTCGAGTAGATCAGGATGTCGTCGATGAACACAATCACGAACCGATCCAACATAGATCTACACACCCTGTTCATCAAATCCATGAATGCCGCGGGTGCGTTAGTCAGTCCGAAAGGCATGACTAGGAACTCGTAATGGCCGTATCTCGTCCGAAACGCAATCTTCGGCACATCCTCATCTCTAACTCTCAGCTGATGATAACCCGATCTCAGATCTATCTTCGAAAAGAAGCTCGAACCCTGTAGCTGATCAAACAGATCGTCAATACGTGGAAGCGGATAACGGTTCTTCACCGTCACTTTATTCAACTCTCGATAGTCGATACACATTCGCATGGAACCGTCCTTCTTCTTCACAAACAGCACTGGAGCTCCCCACGGGGACGAACTCGGACGGATGAATCCACGATCCAGCAACTCCTGAAGCTGCGACATCATCTCTCTCATCTCAGTAGGTGCCAGCCTATAAGGCGTTTTCGCAATAGGCACCGCTCCAGGGATAAGGTCGATACGGAACTCGACCTGACGATCTGGCGGTAACCCAGGCAACTCCTCTGGGAATACCTCAGGGAACTCTCGAACTACAGGTATATCCGCTAGGGTCTTCTTCTCTAATCTGGCATCAACAACATAAGCCAGAAAGGTCTCACATCCCTTCGCGACATATCTCTGAGCTCGGGCCATAGACACAATGCCGATCTCGCCTCGGCGCCTCTCGCCGTACACTGTCACCGTCTCACTGTCTGAAATGGGTATCCGGATCATCTTCTTCGCACACAAGATATCGGCCTGCCTGGCTGTCATCCAGTCCATACCCACTATCACATCGAAACTGCTAATCTCTATCGGCAGCAGATCGATCGAAAACCGGTGAGCATCTATCTCAAGGACACAATCTCTGTATACCCGACTCACTAAAGCAGTACTACCGTCTACTCTCTCAACGACTAACGGCACAGATAAAACAGTAGCAGACACAGAAAAGTAGGCACAGAACACAACAGACACATACGAGCGATCTGCTCCAGAATCAAACAAAATACGAGCACTAAGCCCGTTCAGGATGTACGTACCAGAAACAACGTCTGTAGACTCACGGGCCTCCTCTGCCGTAGCCTGAAATACTCTACCCCTGCCTCTGGGTGCTGACTCACGACGGCTCGAAGATGACGGCTCGGCTCTGGCACCGCTGGTGCTCGCTCCCTGCACTGCTGGCGGCGCATCCGGACAATCCCTCACAATATGACCTGGCCTCCCACAGCGGAAGCACAGGGAATCCTTCGAAGTACAAGTAAAAGATGTATGGCCATACTGACCACAGCGGTAGCAACGGGGCTGCTCTGATGTACAAGGACCAGAATGGCGACGGCGACACCTCGGACAGTCTCTCTCCCCGGCTGAACTATCTGCCCGACTCCCGGATGGCTGGGACCCCTGTCCCACGCTGCTCTGACTCTGACTGGGAGCACTATATCGGGAAGTCTGCCCCTGACTCTGACTGGCTGTCCCCGACCCCTGATACTGCCCAGACCTCCTGGACCTCCGGTCTCTGCCTCTGTCTCTGTCTCGACGAAATCCCGAACCCTGCCCCTGAACCTGCTGCTGCTCAGGCTGTCTCTCTCTCTGGAACTCCTGGGGCTCTCGGTAGTAGCTACGGGACTGCTCAAACGTCTCTGTCCTCTGTCTCTGGGTCGGAGGCTGACCCCTCTGTCTCTCGATCTCTCTCTCTCTGACACGAGCCAACTCCAAGGCTCTCGCAAACGTCGGGGTGTCGTGAAGCCCAACGAACTCCCGAATATCTGATCTCAACCCATCGATAAAGGCATCAGCCTTACGAACCTCTGTATCCACATGCTGGGGCGCAAACTGGGCATACTCATTAAATCTATCCACATACTGCTGAACTGACATACTGCCCTGCTGAAGGTGCAAGAAACGACGCTCCATCTCCCGGCGCTCATCCCGGGGAATATACTGAAGCTCGAAGATGGCACGGAACTGATCCCATGTCATAGCATAAGCTGCTGCAGTAGTCATGGACGACTCAATGGACTTCCACCACTGTGAAGCCCCTCCCTTTAGCTGATAAGCCGCATAGCCGACCATATCACGAGGGTCGACATGGGCAACGCGGAATGCGGCCTCTATCTCTCTCTCCCAAGCCATAGCCGCACCCGGCTCACCACCGCCTCGAAACTGAGGTGGGGCTCCCGCCATAAAGTCCTTAAAGGACCCACCTCGAGGAGCAGAAGAAGAAGATGCCCCAACCACCGTCTCAACACTAGTAACTAGCGGCGGATCAGCTCTCTGTCGCTGCTGCTCTCTCTCTCTGTCCCTCTCTCTGTAGAACTCAGTCAACACTGATAACATCTCTGACCGGCGGACATACTCATCTCCCGCTGGTCTCTCTGGCCCTGAACCCTCGCCATGATCTGCCATAACTACCTGCACATATCACAAAGGTAAGATAACAGATCGATCACCCAGCGTTATACAATAAGCTAGGTCAATTAATTCCGCTAAACTCAGTTTCAGGGAAGGATCCCACAGATCTGAACACGGTAAGAGCACAAGCATCCACTGATACTCAATACTGAAACCACAAGCTCTGATACCAAGCTGTAACACCCTCAATTCTCACACAAATGCCACGTCAATACAATACACAGGTGGCAATAACGCAATCATCTCATAATGCACATGTCACAGGATTAGCGGAAAACACTGATAATTTAAAACTTTAATACAAAGTTAACACGTCTCAAGTCACATGCTGATTCAGATGCATACACGACTGAATTATCTGATAAACACGGATTACTGAGAGCTAACACAATACAGATCCGGTATAAGATACAGACAACAGCTTTAAAGTTCAGTATCAAAATATAATCGGCATACACAACTCTAAACTGCCCGATCTCTACTTCGGCTGCTGCGGCTGTGACTGCGACCCCACGGTATGACTGCCTGACACACAGAAGACTCGAAAACATAAGCTGGACAGCTCGTGAGTACGCGAGGGTTAGACTCTGCAGGTAAACACAGATAGCATACACAACACATATATCTCAGCACACATATGCAACTCGATGCATAGCACATATCTCTGCTCAAAAAGGGGACCACGTTCCCCAGCTAACAGGCCGCACACAGCAGCGGTTAGCTACTCAATAGGCACAGGAGCGACCTGGCAATATCACTGCCGTATATATACAGCCTCATATCTCGTGACTGGTTAGGGACAGTCAGCCTGCGCGATCACATATCGCGGACACCTGCAATTCAAACACATATAGCACGTATAGGGTAGAAAAGCTCATACCTGCGCGCTATCACAGTCTCATACACATATATATCACAACCACATAGACGACTCGAAAGAATGCACGTGCGTTTGAAAAGGACTCGAGTACTCACCGATACCCGAAAGCAATCAAAACTCGAACTCTCAATGCGGCTCGGCACGTGATCGGCTAGCACCTGAACACATCACGGGTCTCACATGTTATCACAAACTCGATAGCCACGCAATTCAATCAAACATAACTCAATCCAACATAATTATCACAATTAAACTAATCCCGAAACATATTCCCGAACGGACAATCGATCCCCGAAACCCTTTTTCGGAACTCCTATCGAGACCCAAAATCCCAAATAATTCAATTCAATAATATCCCGAAGGAATCCGACCAATTAACGACCCACAACTCTTTTATAAAACTAAACCAAAATTCTCTAGCAGACTGATTTACGCGCCGCGCTTTTCCATTTGCGCGCCGCGCTTTTGCCAGACAGCAGAATCTTGCCCTTCGAACTCCATAGCCGAACCAGGGGTTTCAACCCCCTCCAAACTCAATTTCAGCAGCAAAATATACACAAAACTCACATAACTTGACCTATACACTACTGAAACGAAATCCCTCATACAACACAAACATATCTCAAGATTTTGGCCATTAAAACTCATAACTCTTACCTTTGGAGCTTCAAGAACACAAGAAGAAGGTGATGAAGAAGAAGCTTCAAATTCCAGCAATCAATTTAACTTGAAGAATCCTTGAAGCTTCAGAATTCTCTCACGTACACACACTTCACACACTTCAGGGTTTTAGGATTTAGATAGGAGGAAATGAAGAGGATAAGGTCACAGGAATGCATATATATCTAATTCTTCAATTATGCAAGTTCCGAACCCGTTAAATCCGAACCCGATATCACTTTTTCACAAATTATATCATTAGAACCCAATTAAATCCACGATCTCAAGGAGATAATTAATCCGCTAATTATTAGCTCGGAGACACGTATCACTCAATCTTGACACGTTGAATCCACGAAACGGAATTTAATTGGAACACGCAATAATTATTAAAATAAATGAGCCAATAAATTAAATCCACGTACCAGGCTCAAATCCGGGATGTTACACTATGATCCATTTATATTGGAGAAAACTAAAAAATGGAACGATTTGTATTATTTTATTCGGAAAAACTAAGAAAATGATGGTTCGTAGTTTTTTGTTGGAATAAGTGAAAATTGAAATGATTCAGAGTATTTTTTTCATTAATATTATATATAGTTGTGAATAAATAATCGAATATTATCTGTGACAACCTAGCCACATTTAACCACGATTACATAACACCCAGGATTAAACACCAAACATAAATTACATAATGATATGAATACTTAAATTAAAGTGCGGAAACATAAAAGTACATAAATAAAATAATACAATTGAGTCCAACACCCTACGGTGCTACAAGGTTCCAATACTAGGTCTACACACTCAATACATTATTACAATATCCAGAATATATTACAACATTGATCCCGTAGTTCATTTACCGATTGAGTAGTAGATATAATGGCCTGGAAAGCTGGTAGGGTTTGGGGCGAGCTGTGGGCTACATTAGATATGGGTTTAAATGGCGAGAGCTGAGATGACGGGAAGAAGCAGACCCATCGAGAATTTCCAAAACTTCACAAACGACCTAACTAGAAGGTCCCGCAACGGATTTTCCTTTTCCTGTTAAAATTCAACAACTGAGGGGTAAGCGAATGCTTAGTGAATACACCGATTAACACATTTTATAAATCTTTATGAAGCCCCAAAAGTAACACCGACGACGAACGTCGTATACTCTCTTCGTACACCAAGTGCGGAGCAAGAGCCGCAGCTCCTTCGAGCCCAAGGCTCGGCATTAAACCAACCATCTGAGACAGACATAACATCGGGGATGACTTACTGCCTACCAGAACCTCGGAGGGATCAGCTCCGGGTCATATAGCGCAGTAACATCGGAATAACAGATGCGACCCGCCGGTCCATCGAAAGATGCACAACAAAAGAACGGACATGCAACAAGATCAATGTGCATCTAAATCTACGCAAGTTAGTAGAAATCCAAACGATAATGAAGCAACATGTCTCAACAGGTAATAGCTAACATAAAGCAGATATAAACATGCGAAATCATATGTACTCACAGTGGGTGCGTTATTAAACTTTAATCAATATTATTTCTCCTCGGGCTTTCAACCGGATCCACAAAGTACCCCACTGTGGGTTAAACAACCACCACAAGGGACCTGTTAAGTCATTTGTAACCAAATATTGTGTCAATAACTGTTTAATTTTTATAAAATTTAATTTTTATAAGTTTTGCAATATTTGACCCGAAATTCAGATTCCATGCTTGAATTCGGACCCCACCTGAATTCGGACCCCATATAAGTCCCAATTCAGACCACATATAAATTCGGACCTTATCCGAATTCGGTCCCCAACCGAATTAGGACCTCGACCGAATTTCAACACTTCGAAATTATTTTTCTATTTTGAATATTCTTGAGTCCGGACCTCATCCGAATTCGGACCAGATCCGAGTTCATCTCGGATCCGAATCCGGACCATCCGAGTTCTTATTTGTGCAGTTTATATATTTTCCAGATTTATTTCAGTCCTTTTTGTACTTATCCAATGTTCGAAAATAATTTATGCCAACTTTCATACACTTATTTTCAACACTTTTAACACTCATATTAACACTTTTATTCCCAAATCAAACCTCCTTTTTGACCATTTTCATCAACCATCGAACACACACACTAAAACACACACCAAAATTCCAAAATCATACTTAGAGTGTGAATCTGATGCTGAAATTTAATATATAGCTTCTCTATCACTCGATTTAAACATAATCATAATAATACAACACATGCATTAACATTTGCTACCCCAAATCTGTGATTTGGATTTTTGCCAAAACCGAACCAAAATGCTCATAAATTCGAAATTTAAAGGATTCTTACCTCAAATCTTTGATTGCAGTGTTTGTAGTTCCTTTCTAGCAATCTAAATTCCAATTTTCAGCCTTTAATTCCAACTTTTTGTTCTTCTTGATTTGTTTAGAGAGAGAGAGAGAGAGCCGAGAGAGATATGAGTTTTAGAGAGAGAGTGTGTGCTTGGTGAAATGAAATGAATGAAGACTTTCCATCTTTTTTATTCCACACTTTCGACTCTTGACACATTTAGTCCTTCCACTTATCCGGTTCCATTAAATACTGTAACACCCACATTTCTCACACAAGTGCCACGTCAATTTACAATCATAAGTGGCAATATCGCAATCATCTCAAGGTACACATGTCACAGATATAGCAGAAAACATTGTTAATTAAAAACTTTGATACACATATCATCATACATCATGTCACATGCTGAAACAGATACACATACCACTGAGATAACTGTTAAACAATGATTACTGATAGCTAACAGAGCGCTAATCAGATACAAAATACAGATAACAGTTTCCGAAGTCTAATATCAAAAGTCAACAAGCACCCACGATCTCTGAACTACTTCGGCGGCTGCTGCTATGGCTGTGACCCCACGGTATGGCTGCCTGAGACACGGAAGACTCAAAAACATAAGCTGGGAAGCCCGTGAGTACGCGAGGGTTAGACTCTACAGATAAACACATATAGCATACACAACACATATGTCTCAACACACATAACACAGCTCAGTACACAACATATATCTCTGCTCAGAAGGGGGCGCCATTCCCCAGCTAACAGGCCGCACACAGAAGCGGTTAGCTCACAATAGGCACAAGGAGCGACCTGGCGATAACACTGCTGTATATATACAGTCTCATACTTCATGACTGGTTAGGGACAGTCAGCCTGCGCGACCACGTGTCGCAGACACCTGCAATACAACACATATAGCACGTATAGGGTAGATAGGATCATACCTGCGTGTCGTCTCGGTCTCACACAATATATCACAACACATATTCGACTCATAAAAGTTTACACGCGCTTTGGGAAAAGACTCGAGTACTCACCGATTACCCGAATTCAACTGAAACCAGAAACTCTAATGCGGCTCGACACGCGATCGGCTAGAACCTGTAAACGCCACGGATCCCACACATTAACGCAAGTCTCAACAATCAAACAACTCAATTCCAAACACAATTATCGCAATCGAACCAAACTCGAAACACATTCCTAACCGAATAACCGACTCCCGAAATCTCTTCACGAGACTCCCACCGAGACCCACAATCCCAAATAACTTCATTAGATATTATCTCAAAGGAGCCTAACTCAATAACAACCCCAAATCCCATTATAAGACTCAAGCTGCGACTTCCCCATCAGGCTGCAGCTCGGGCCGCGACCAAGCGGTGCTCTGCACCCTGACCTTCGATTTCTATGGCTGCAACCAGGGGCTCAAAGGCTCCCACACCCGATTTTCAGTAACAAAATACACTAAACTCACACATAACAAACCCTTTGAAATTCAGAATCAAAACCCTACACATAACACTTACATATCTCAATTTAGGCTACTCAAAATCAAACTCTTACCTCTTGAACCCCAAGAACACAAGATGATGAAAGGAGATGATCAATTTCCAGCAGCCAATTACCCTTTGTGAAGATCCCTTGGAGCTCCAGAAACACACACTCACACACTCACTTGCTTCTGAATTTTGGAAAGGGGAAAGTGAAAGAAGATAAGGCTACAATACATATATATATCCACTTTCCTTTTTAGGTAAGTCCCGAACCCGATTTCACTTTTTCACAATTAATAGCATTTGGATCCAATTAAATCCACGATCTCAATGGTAATAATAATCCGCTAATTATTAATCCAGAGACACGTATCACTCGGTCTCGACACGTTTAATCCACGAAATGGGATTCAATTGGAACAACGCAATAATATTAAAATAATGAGCCAGTAAATTAAATCCACGTACCAGACTCAAATCCGGGATGTTACAAATTCTCTCCTCTTAAAAAGATTCCGTCCCGGAATCCAGCTTGGCGACTGAAACAGATGCGGATATCGGCTCCTCATATCGGCCTCGGGCTCCCAGGTAGCACTAGTACCCTTATCATGCCTTCACTGAACGAGTACTAATGCAATCTCTTTATTCCGCAATTTCTTTATCTTCCGGTCAGTAATTGCCCCAGGTTGCTCGACATATCTTAGATGATTGTCCACAGTGATCTCGGATAGCGGCACGTACTGATCGTCTTTGGCCAGACATTTCCTCAGATGACTCACATGAAACGTATCATGAACTCCGGCCAACTCGGGAGGTAGTCTCAATCTGTCCGCCTGATCTCGGACTCTGGCAGTGATCTCGAATGGACCGATGTATCGTGGACTCAGCTTACCTCGGTGTCTGAATCTGATAACCCCCTTCCACGGCGATACTTTCAACATGACACGGTCCCCGACACTGAACTCAAGCTCAGTCAGACAACGATCGGCGTAACTCTTCTGTCGGCTCGGCGCTACTCTTATATGCTCGCGGATAACTGCCACCTTGTCGCTCTTCTCCTGTAGCAACTCGGGCCCATTGATAGGTCGCTCGCTGACCTCTCCCCAACACACCGGTGTTAGGCACTTACGCCCATAAAGTGCCTCAAATGGAGCCATGTCGATGGAGGTATGGTAGCTGTTGTTGTACGCAAACTCAACAAACGGCAAGTAAACGTCCCAACTACCACTGAAATCAATCGCGCATGCTCGGAGCATATCCTCGAGAGTCTGATTCGTTCGCTCTGTCTGCCCGTCTGTCTGCGGTCTGTACGCTGTGCTCAATTGAACTCTCGTCCCCAACTCACGCTGAAAGCTCTGCCAGAACCTCGATGTAAACCGCGTATCTCTATCGGACGTAATCGACATCGGAACGCCGTGCCTCGAAACCACCTCATTAATATATAATCGAGCCAACTGATCCATAGTAATGGTGCCCCGAACCGCTAGAAAATGGGCACTCTTGGTCAACCGGTCCACAATCACCCAAATCATATCATTGCCTCGAACTGTGCGTGGAAGTCTAACGATAAAATCCATCGTGATATGATACCACGTCCACTCGGGGATTTCTAGAGGCTGCAAATGCCCGTGAGGCTTCTGATGCTCGGCTTTCACTCGCAGACAAGTCATGCACTCTTTGACATACCTACCCACATCTCTCTTCATCCCAGGCCACCAGTAGAACTCACGCAGATCTCTGTACATCTTGGTGCTCCTGGGGTGGATAGACAACCTCGATCGGTGCGACTCATCTAATATCAGCTGTCGCAGATTACCGACTCTCGAAACCCAACCTCGATCATGAAACACATATAACCCTCTGCTATCTCAGCTCAACATATCATTCTGTCCTGCAAGCCGCTCCCTCTTTACATTCTCTGCCCGCAGACCTTCTAACTGAGCCACCCTCAGACTATCCACAAGAGTCGAGGTGACCTCGAGCCTCGCTGCTCGGGAGACCACTGTCTGGCCGCACGCCTTGCGGCTCAACGCATCGGCCACCACATTGGCCCTACCCGGATGATACTGAATCTCGCAGTCATAATCCTTCAGTAACTCAAGGCTGCGCCGCTGTCTCATATTCAGCTCTTTCTAACTAAACGAATACTGGAGACTCTTATGATCTGTATATACCACAAACCGCGAACCATACAAATAATGACGCCATATCTTCAACGCAAACACTATCGCGTCTAACTCGAGATCATGCACGATATGGTTCTCTTTGTAGGTCTTCAGCTGTCACGACGCATACGCTATCACCTTGCCTTGCTGCATTAGAACACAACCCAAACCAGTACCTGATGCATCACAGTAGACCACGAAATCCTCTGTACCCTCGGGCAATGCTAATACCGGAGCCTGACATAACCGGGACTTCAACTCTCTGAAAGCCGACTCCTGATCATCGGACCATACGAAAGGAACGGACTGTCGTGTCAATCTCATCAACGGCCTGGAAATCCTCGAGAAGTCCTGAATGAATCGACGATAATACCCGGCTAATCCCAGAAAGCTGCGGATCTCGGGCACAGTCCTCGGCGGCTCCCAACTCATGACGGCCTCAATCTTCGCCGGATCCACTTAAATACCCCCGGCGCTCACAACGTGCCCCAGAAAATGGACCTCTCGCAACAAGAACTCGCACTTGGAGAACTTCGCATACAGTCGCTCCTTTCGCAGCACGGTTAAAACCTCTCGCAAGTGCCGCTCGTGGTCCTCGGCATTCCTTGAATAAATCAGGATGTCGTCGATAAAGACAATCACGAACCGATCCAACATAGATCTACACACCCTGTTCATCAAATCCATGAATGTCGCGGGTGCGTTAGTCAGTCCGAAGGGCATCTTTGGCCGTATCTCGTCCGAAACGCAGTCTTTGGAACATCCTCGTCTCTAACTCTCAGCTGATGATACCCTGATCTCAAGTCTATCTTCGAAAAGAAGCTCGAACCCTGTAGCTGATCGAACAGATCGTCGATGCGTGGAAGCGGATAACGATTCTTCACCGTCACTTTATTCAACTCTCGGTAATCGATACACATCCGCATAGTACCGTCCTTCTTCTTCACAAATAACACGGGAGCTCCCCACAGACGAACTCGGACGGATAAATCCACGATCAAGCAGCTCCTGAAGCTGTGACATCATCTCTCGCATCTCAATAGTTTCCAGCCTATAAGGCGTCTTCGCAATAGGCACCGCTCCAGGGATAAGGTCGATACGAAACTCAACCTGTCGATCTGGCGGTAACCCAGGCAACTCCTCTGGGAATACCTCAGGGAACTCTCAGATCACGGGTATATCCTCTATGGTCTTCTTCTCTAATCTGGCGTCAACAACATAAGCCAGAAAGGTCTCACACCCCTTAGCAACGTATCTCTGCGCTCTGGCCATAGAAACAATACCGATCTCGCCTCGGCGCCTCTCGCCATACACTGTCACAGTCTCACTGTCTGAAATGGGTATACGGATCATCTTATTCACGCACAGAATGTTGGCCTGTCTGGCTGTCATCCAATCCATACCCACTATCACATCAAAACTACTGATCTCTATTGGCAATAGATCAATCAGAAACCGGTGAGCATCCATCTCAAAAACACATCTCCAAATACCCGGCTCATTAATGCTGTACTACCATCCACTCTCTTAAAAACTAACGGAACAGATAAAGCAGTAGAAGGCACAGAAAAATACACACAAAATATCACAGACACGTATGAGCGGTCCGCTCCAGAATCAAACAAAATACGAGCACTAAGCCCGTTCAGGACGTACGTACCAGAAACAACATCTGTAGACTCGCGGCCTCCTCTGCTGTGGCCTAAAATACCCTGCCTCGACCTCTAGGTGCTGACTCTCGGCGGCTCGATGAAGCGGGCTCTGCTCTAGTCCCGCTAGTGCTCGCTCCCTACACTGCTGGCGGTGCATCTGGACAATCTCGGGCAATATGACCTGGCCTCCCACAGCGGAAGCACAAGGAATCCCTCGAAGTACAAGTAAAGGATGTGTGGCCATACTGTCCACATCGGTAACATCAAGGCTGCTCCGGCATACAAGAATCGGAATGACGGTGGCGACACCTCTGGCAGTCTCTCTCCTCGGCTGAACTGTCTGCCCGACACCCTGATGGCTGGGACCCCTGCCCCACGCTGCTCTGGCTCTGGCTGGGAGCACTATAATGGAAAGTCTGACCTTGACTCTAACCAACCGTCCCTGATCCCTGATACTGGCCCGATCTCCTGGACCTACGGTCTCTGCCTCGGTCTCTACGGGACCCTGAACCCTGTCCCTGACTCTGCTACTGCTCCGGCTCTCTCTCTCTCTGGACCTCTTGAGGCTCTCGGTAATAGCTATGGGACTGCTCAGACGTCCCTGTCCTCTGTCTCTGAGCTGGAGGCTGACCCCTCTGTCTCTCTATCTCTCTCTCTCTAACACGAGCCAACTCCAAGGCTCTCGAAAATGTAGGAGTGTCATGAAGTCCCACAAACTCTCGGATATCGGATCTCAAACCATCGATGAAGGGATTAGCCTTACGGATCTCAGAATCAACGTGTTGGGGCGCAAACTGAGCATACTCGTTAAAACGATCTACATATTGCTGAACTGACATACTGCCCTGCTGGAGATGCTGAAAACGACGCTCCATCTCCCGGCGCTCATCACGGGGGATGTACAGTAACTCGAAACTGCTCCCACAACATGGCGTACGCTGCAGCTGTAGTCATAGACGACTCAATGGACTTCCACCACCGTGAAGCCCCTCCTCTCAGCAAATAGGTCGCATAACCGACCATATCACGTGGATCGACATGGGCGACTCGGAAGGCCGCCTTAATCTCCCTCTCCCAAGCCATACGCGCACCCGGCTCACCACCGCCTCGGAACTGAGGTGGGACTCCTGTCATGAAGTCCTTAAAGGACCCACCCCTCACGGAAGAAGAAGAAGATGCACCTGCTCTGGTCTCAACACTAGTAACTGGCGGCGGATCTGATCTTTGTCGCTGATCCCTCTCTCTGTAGAACTCAGTCAGAACTGCTAACATCTCTGACCGACGAATATACTCATCCCCTGCTGGCCTCTATGGCCCTGGACCCTCTCCATGATCTGCCATAATTACCTGCACATATCACACTGGTAAGATAACAGATAGACCACCCAGCGTTATACAATAAGCTAGGTCAGTTAATTCCGCTAAACTTAGTCTCAGGGAAGAATCCCACGGATCTAGACACGGTAAAAGCTCAAGCATCCACTGATACTCTAAACTGAAGCCACAAGCTCTGATACCAAGCTATAACACCCACATTTCTCAGACAAATGCCACGTCAATTTACAATCATAAGTGGCAATATCGCAATCATCTCAAGGTACACATGTCACAGGATTGGCAGAAAACATTGTTAATTAAAAACTTTGATACACATATCGTCATACATCATGTCACATGCTAAAACAGATACACATACCACTGAAACAGATACACATATTGTCATACATCATGTCACTGTCTATATTTGAAGATACTCTGAAGAGATTTAGAGTTTGTTTAGAGAAGATCTGATAGTTTGAAAGTTCAAGGGGAAGAGTCAATACATTGATTATTGAAGGGGGAGTGTTATCATTTTATATGAAGAGAAAATATGTGAAAAGATTAGAGAAACTGTAAAAGATCAGAGAATAGCTTGGAAAAGAAGTTAGAGATCAATTTCTTGAAAATTGACTTCAGACAAACAAAGATTGTTGAAAGATGTGTATATTTTCATTTTTGTTTCCATAATTGTAAAGTCCTTGATCTGTGCTTTATTTGTAAATTTTTTTTTTACCTCCAAGGAAAAGATTGTTAGGAATTTAGATATAAAGGTGAAAACAATGAAGATATAAAGTCCAAGGACTAATATCGTAAGCAGGTGATAGTTTCAGAAGTTATATATAAAAGGAAATTTCTTAGAACTCTCATTTCATGTTTGTGTGTTTCAAAGTGTAATTGAGAGAAATCATTCAATAGATTCAAGGTTTTATGCAAAACGTGTTTGATATACTAGATTATGGATTATCAAATATCTCTCCTTCATTGGAGGAGGTGAAATTCACATCTAGAGTGTTTAGGTTTCCAGCCAAAGCTACCACTGAATCTGACCCCGAATCTTTATGGTTACCCAGTTACAAAATACCATTCGAATGGGCCAAGTGTAGATTGTTCCTCGCACCGGATTACGTAAATATCTCAGAATCTAAGGATAACCTTAATTGAGTTAACTCATGATTAAATCCATGAAGTTTTTTCAATACGAGTCAATCCAATATTTGTTCTCAATAACTACCTGTGAATTTTTGTTCGACTCTTGCTATATTCATCTCTATGATGTCAAGCAAACTCTCACAGTAGCCTTAAAGTCTTGCTGTAGTTCCCACGACAACAAGTGGTTGTGGATAGCTTCTGAATAAACTTTACTTTATTCAAGGCTTACTAAAACATGTAAAGTTATATTAACATCAAATATATCATGTTAATTCTGGTTATCTGAATAACCATAACGTGATGCTTTTGTTTAATGTTACCATTTCTTTATTAATTTTACGATAATATGATCATGTGCAAAATCTCCATTTCAAATTTTGATCAAATCGGGAGTTATGTAGGTCCCAAACTGATATCTCAGGTATCTCAAGAGTGGCTGTAGAGGGGGGGGGGGTGAATACAGCCTAATAAAAATCACACAGATTTTTCTCAATGTTTGTATGTTTATATCAACAAGTATGTTAACTTTACAAACAAGTTTGGATTGCGGAAAGATCCAAACTGAGATGACAGATGAACAACAGCTTTGGTTAATATAAGACACACTCAGACTAGTGACAATGATGGACTCATTAAGACTTAATCACTTCTTAACACACTCAGTACCAGACTTAGCTAATCATCTTTGGGAGCAATCAACAGCTTTGAGGACAAGCTCACTTAGATTAGCTTGGACACCTTGTTTTTGTCTCTCAAGTTGAAGTTATACGTGGATGCATGAACTAACGTCTGTTTACTCAGTATTGCAACATCCTTTTTCTCTCTCCTTGGAACCTTCTTTATAAAGAGTCATGTTGAATCCTAATGAAGCTTCTTCATTGGATGTAGAGAAAGGGGGAAATGTTTCACAAAGAGACAAACTTACTTTTCTTCAAAAAGACAAGTCTGACGAAGGTCATTTTCATTCATACCGTAGAATCTTTGTCTTGTTCGTTTGTCTTCTGTTGTTCAACATTTATCCCAAAGTAGTAAGTTGACTTATACACTTTAACCTCCTTATAAAGCTATTTTGATATAAGAAAATTTATGTCGCCCTTTTTAAATATTTTCTTTGTCTTCATGTAACAAAACAACTTTGGCAGGATTTAGCAGTTCTGCCTTTTCACTTTATCTTGACTCTTCAGGCTGATACTAGCATTCAAAACATTACATGAGACTTGGGAATGTACTCCAATAAGTATTTTACATGTTTACAAAGAACAGAGCATTTAACAATGTCAAACTTGTCCAACAGACATGAACAACTTTCAGATAAACTATCAAACAATTCAACTGATGAGAACAGTTTTGACCTTCTATAAAGTTACAACTTATGTAATAATGTATAACATACTTATCCTAATAACATCAGGTTTGATTGAGTCATTAAAGAGCCTAACAATCTTCTCTAAGTGTATCAAATAGGTTTGATCAAGGATCTTCCACTATGATAAGAAACAGGTTTGATTGAGACCTTTTTGTGTCTAACAAGTTCCCTTAGTTAATTTATTTAACTATTCCACCAATTTGTGTGGAATTTTCACTTGGCTAATCAATACAAGTTTACAACCTTTTTGTAATAACAAGTTAGATTCAATTTCACCTGAATTTAATTGTCGAGTTTTGGAGGTACTGGTTATCACATCAACAAAACATATACCTTGGCTTTGTTGTTTAATTCAAGCTGCAATTAATAAACTTAGATGGTTAATATTTAACTGATGTATCCAATTATACATTTTCCATAGGACTCTCCGACTGAATCTAATATCCTTTAGCAAGAACTACATATGTTAAACCATTATAGTCTTAATGTAGATGAAACAAAATTTCAACCCTTCAATATCAAGAATTTGGTTTACTAGTGTCAAATAGAGTGTAATGTTTTTTTTTTCCGTCTAAACAATCCTGATATCTAATACCATAATCATCGTCTAACTATTCAATGAATTATATCCAGTATGTACCTGTTACATATCTTATATTAGTTACACTTAACTTACAATATATGTGTCATCGTATTCTTTTATAATAACATTATAAGAGTGATAATCATACATTCGGTGAAACAACTGAAAATAACAATAGTGCAAGAAACCTTTTTCGTTTCGATACTTCTTTGAAACATCTAACAGATACTGACTACTAACTGTAACTATTGCAATGTGCTTTATTGATCCTCACTTCTCTGCAGTCCCTGAAAACATTTTGCACAATTTAGTTATCAACATCTAATGTGATGAACTAATATGTAGAGAAATGAAATGTTCAGATACCTGAAGTGCCAGTCTCACGGGCCTTCTTAATCTTTTCTGGGTATTTAGGACAATTCCACTTCCAATGGCCCACTTAATGGCACTCGAAGCATTTATCCTCTTTTGCTCTAAGCTTCTTGGCTTTAGTCTTGGACTTGTCCTTCTCCTTAGACATAGGAACTTCTTTCCTCTTCTGACTTTTGCCTTTTCCACACTTCTTTATCCTACCACCCTTCACCAACATAACATTTTTGGTCTTGTTCTCAAACGGTTTGATACTCATACTCTCTTTTGTAGTCTTGGTCATACTATGCATATTGAAATCGACCATAAAAGACTTGTAGTCTTTACTAAAGGAGTTCAGGATCAGATCTATAGCCATTTCTTGGCTCACATGATATCTAAGCGTCTCAAGATGGTCCAAGTACACCTTCATCTTGAGAACCTAAGCGCTAACAAAAGATGCATCAACCATTTTACATGATTTCAGAGCTGGTGGTGTAGAACCTTTTAGTTTTGGCTTATGTCTAGAACATGTCCCATGGCTGCCTTATCATATCTTAGGCACCAACATTCATAAGTTTGATCTATAGGTGAGAGGACATGGTTACTAGAATAAGGCAACCAACATCCACCAAATCATCCTTGTGCTTGTTGTAGTGATTTCTCTTTTCAACAAACACAACATTTGTTTGTTTGGGTCCCAGAGGATTCTCCAGATTATACAACTTACGCTCTTTCTGGAGGAATATCGACAAGTTCCTTTCCCAATTAAGAAAATTCTTCCTTGTCAGCTTATCTCTATCCAAGACCGATCTCACAGAGAAGCTGTGCAGAGTGGTATTGGTGAAAGTGGGTGCAATGATATTTTTATTATTTGTTTCATTTTTGCTAGGATCAGTTCTAGGTCTCACCATCTGAAATATTAAGAAAATTTTCAAACATAATTAATATATAACATTAATAAATCAATAACCCGAATAAATGATTTATTAACTACTAAGAACCTGTTTGGATCATTTATATGATCAGCTTTGGCATGTACCACATAAAGGGTTACTTTAGAGTGATAACTTCTTATCAATTACAACTCTTTGCAACTCTTAGTTCTTTATGAGATTTGTAATTATAAAACTAGACGTATTTAAATCTCATCTACACCTTGGCTCGGGTCCCACATCGGAAAGCACCACTAAATAGCACCGTAAGACGACCGTAGACAACAATCTCCCCATCTTACAGCTCTAGCTTAACCCACTGGGAAGACAATACCTACACACACATTCTAGTATGCGACGCAACATACAACTTTGGCTTAACTCGCTATGCCGGCCGGGGTAGCATGAGTGTCTCCTTTACGGATGCTGTAATAATTTAGATTTTGCCAAGGTTTTAAAGAATGATCAGCCTCACCAAGAAACAATGACCAGTCAGTCATGGGGGCAGGATCCTTTCGGTTTATATCCTTCAAAAAATCCAACAACCCAACCCGAACGTGACAATTCTAGACATCACCATTATGGTAAAACAGCCATTTAAAAACCATTTGTTTTAATTTTATGACATAGATAAAACTCCTTTTTTTAATTTGAAATTTTTAAATTTCCCAAAAATGTGTTAAAAAACTAAAATAATCAAAAGACTCATTTTATATCTCTTTTTAAAAAACATTGATTAGCTAGCATTATTATGTTCAAATAAATAATCTTGTTATTTAAATCTATGTGTTAACTATGAACTATTATAACCTGATAGGAACAAAAATGTCTCAATCAAACTTGTTCTTCATCATAAGAGGAGATCTTAGATCAAAACCTATTTAATACACTCAGGGGGAGATTGTTAGGCTCTTTAGTGCCTCAATCAAACCTTACGAAGATTTTAATATACTAAGTTTGAGTCTGGCATACACAGTTACATTAATTGCAACTTGGCAGATTGTCAAGATTGTCCTAATTAGTTGAACTTTGATAGTTTATGTCTAAGTTTTTCATGTCTGTTAGACAGATTTAACATAATTAATTTTTCTATTTTTTGTGAATAGGTTAAACACTTATTGGAATATATTTCCAAGTCCTTATGTACTGTTTTGAACGTTGGGATCAGCTTGAAGAATTAAGACAAAGTGAAAAAGAAGAATTTACATTCTGCCAAAGTTTAACTGTTACATGAAGACAAATGAGGTATTTCAAAAGGGTGACAGACCTTTTTCTTATATCAAAATGGCTTTATAAGGAGGTTAAAGTATTGGAACAATAGAAGACAAAAGAATAAGATAAAGATTCTGCAATATGAAGACAAAAATGACTTTTGTCAGACTTGTCTTATTGCTGAAAAGTAGGTTTGTTTCTTTGTAAGACATTCTCGTCTTTCGCTTTATTCACTGAACAAACTTCACTAGGATCCATCTGGAAGACTATATAAAGAAGCTTCCAATGAAAGAGAAAGTGTGCACAAGGAGACAATATGTGAATCCATGCATGCACTTTCAACTTCAACTTTTTTTTTCGAAAGACAAATATTATTAGCAACAAATGGTCTCGAAGAAAGAGAGATTTACACACAAAAGCTTTGATACAAGTATCACAAACCGAAAAAAAAAACAACATAAACCCCCCTCCCCCCACGAAGTTACAAGGAGGCAATGGGTATGGTAGGTAGGAGGTAAGGCGTGGGTAGGGGTGGCTGGGTAGGGTAAGGGTAAGGATATGGGTAGTGTAGGGTAGGTTTGGGTAGGGTACCCAATACCCCAAAAGGATTTAGGCACCAATTGAGAGACAAAAAGCAAAGTGCGTCTAAGCTGTTCTTAGTGAACTTGTTCTCAAAGTTGTTTAGTGTTTCCAAAATTGATCAGTCAAGTCGTGTATCAAAACACTAAGTGTGTTAAACGGTTAGTGAGTCTCAGTGAGTCATTACACTATAACTAGTCTGAGTGTGTCTTACATTAGTGAAACCTGTTGTTCATTCTGTCATCTCAGTTTGGATCTTTTCGTAATCGAAACTTGTTTGTACAATTAACATACTTGTTAATATAAACATAAAAACATTGAGAAAAATCTGGGTGATTTTAATTAGATTGTATTCACCCCCTCCCCCTCTACAGACTCTCTTAAGATACTTGAGATATCAATTTGAGACCTACATAACCACGCAGCTAAAATAAACACATAACATAATAACATGTAATAATATCAACCATATTAAATAAGTAAAATAAGTGTTCATCCAAAAATTCTCTATAAAAATTAACACTTTAATTTTGATTTCATGAAAAAAATTTCATGGACTTGAAACTTTTTCAATCCATGATTCAACATATATTAGTCTCAATTTTAATCAAACAACTTTGGATTAACTAGTCAAATTACAATCTCATTTAAAATGAATATAACCCTGTTAATTACTTAAAACTTTTAAAGACTTGTTTCCAACAATTTAAATTCATTTAAATCATTAAATAAATTATGAAAACTTGAAATAATTTAGTCATGTCTTTTTATAATAATTTTGAAACATATTCATAATTTTGATTTAAAGAAACTTATAACTATATAAGTAATAAAGACTTAGGTTAATAATTAATAATTTAACTCCTTGAATTGATTCAAAATTTGTCATATTTATTGCAACAAATATTTGATTAAACCATATATAAAGAGATTATATCCACAATTTTCGAATTAACTAATTAAACAATTATACATCGGTTTTGAGACATTTTAATTTGGGAGTTCTAAACTCAAATAATGAAAATTTTCCACTAATATAATTTACTTAGAAAAATTCTATTTATGTCGAATTTTCTATCAGTTTTAATATTAAATGAATAATTAATCGGAATAACGACGATTTACTTTAAACCTTTTGACAGACAATCCCGGTTCAATGATAACCCATTATGGGACTAATCATATTTGTTTTCAAAATCTCATTCTTGCATTTGATTATTTATCACAATTAAACACCTTTAAATTTGAATTATCAATTTTACCCCAAAAATAATCAAATTTCAGAAGACGAGAATTTAGATTTTATTCGACTCAAGGGTCGAATCCCTTTATGGTTCTAAACCCCTATATGTGTTGTAGCATTATGAGTTCTAACTCATAATCGTTGCCGGAATTCTCATCCTTGAATTATTAATTGTTTCGTCTCGATTACCATATCGATTTTACATTAAATCAAATCCCAATTAAACTTTAAGTCACTTTCAACATGTTTAAATCTCTATGATACACTCTATGAATTATAAACATGTGGTTTCAAAAACATTCATGAAATTTGAAATATTTGTAAGGTTCAAAAATGTAACACCCTACTTTTACGACTAATGCCACATAGGACTTACAGTCCACGTCATCAAATCATAGGCAATGTCATCAAGGGTTAAACAGCTAATTACTACTAAATATCAACATCGGACATAAAGTAACACAGGACGGGAACCAACCCCCGTCAGTAACGTCTGGCAACCACAATATAAGTAAAGGTTACAGTCATCCAGAAGTCACTGGCTAATAAGCCAAACCACAAAATATCAAGACTACTTACGAAAGTAGTCACTAACTACTGTCCACGTGGCGGGTCTCGGCTACTGCCCGCTGTGTCCCTAGCCTCAGACCTCGCACCTGAGATCCACAGTTAAAACAACAGTCAGCGGAAAGCTGGTGAGTTACTATAAACAACTTTAAAACAGTTTATAAAATAGTTAGCACAATATAACGACTAAGAATCAACGTGCGGCCGACCTCAACTGCCTGACGCCTCATCGGGAGCGACCCGGCACAGCCTGCATAGCCCACTCCACAAAGTAGTGGGTTGTCAGGTCCACTGAGTTGGGAATGACCCAACAGGCCTCTCTACTCTGCGTATAGCAACAATACGCGCGATCCACGTGCTCTGCTCTGTGCTAACAAATGTCAACGTATAAAAGGATCCACATCGGACCCGGATAACAACAACAAAGTAAGTAACTCACCTGAAGCACGACTACAGTCCCGCTATCAACGACAGTCTCTACAAGTCCCAGGCTTAGCTACGAAACCCTGGCAACAATAACCACAACTACATTGTAACGACTAGCTACGGAACTCATAACGACTATACTACTAGCATTTACGGACTCGACATCAGCAATCGGACTCAGACTCACGAGCGCGGCCATGAGCAGGGCCACGATCGAGGTCTCGGCCGCGGTCTGGGAGCGCGGGCGCGATCCCACCGCCAGCGATCACCCTTAGCCGCCTCATTCTGATCGCGGGCGCGACCAGGTGAGCTCGGCCGCGCTGCGGCGACGAACAGAGCAGTTCATGCTCTGTTTTTCTACAGCCACGGGAATCACTTCCCAATTCCGATTTCACCCATCCCATGGGTTATAATTCAACCCCAATTCGCTTTAACTACGTAATATGACAATTTAACTGCTTTGATACAATTCACTAACCTTAATTCAATTGCACTCTTGAATTTGGAGATCTCAACTTGAAGTAGAAGGTGATGAAATGAATTCCTTGATTATGGTTTCCCTTCAATTTCCCTTTCCTGAATCCTCTCTGAAACACACACACATAGCATAGGTGATTATGATGAAATGAGGGAAGAGAGAGTAGCCAAGGCGTATATATACGTTTTCGGTCCCGAACCCATTTAAAACGGGTACGATACTCATTAATCACTAGGTAGACACCCGTTAACCCGATTAATCTCAAATTAACGACTTGGGTTTAGAATGTCAATTAACTCATTAAAACAACCCCAAATTCCCAATTACTACTAGACCGGTTATTATCTCAACCGATTAAAATTACACGTAACAGCAATCTACTTTACCAACTCACGTGCAATTAACCAATTAAAATTCACCAACTCATCGAGGCAACTCTTAAAGCCAATAAATAAATTACACATACCTGCTGCTAGATTCCGGATGTTACAAATCCTCCCCTCTAGAACTGATCCCGTCCTCGGGATCTCAACTCAGGTGAATAGATGCGGATACCACTGTCGCATGTCCGCCTCGGGTTCCCATGTAGCACCGGAACCCTTATGGTATCGCCACTGTACTAACACCAGTGGAATCTCCTTCTTCCGTAACTTTTTCACCTTGTGGTCTACAATAGACTCGGGATGCTCGACATATCTCAGCTGCTCGTCTATCTCAATCTCTGACATGGGGACTGTTTCCTCATGTGGGGCCAAACATCGCCGCAGGTAGCTAACATGGAAGGTAGGATGTACTCCACGCAACTCTGGAGGCAACTCTAATCGGTAGGCCTGCGTGCCCACTCGCTCGATTATACAGAATGGTCCAATAAACCTCGGACTGAGCTTACCTCGCTTCCGGAATCGAATTACACCCTTCCACGGGGATACCTTCAGTAGTACCCACTCACCCACATCAAACTCTAACTCTTTGGTCCTCTTATCAGCATAGCACTTCTGTCGACTCTGAGCTATCTGTAATCTTTCTCTGACCACTGCTATCTTTTCACTAGTCTGCTGAATGATCTCAGGACCTGTAATCTCTTTCTCTCCCACCTCGGTCCAACATATAGGAGTACGACATTTACGGCCATATAACGCTTCGAATGGGGGCATCTTAATACTGGAGTGGTAGCTATTATTATAAGCAAATTCAACTAACGGCAAATGCGAATCCCAACTACCACTGAAATCCACTACACAGGCTCGTAACATATCCTCCATCGTCTGAATCGTACGCTCCGACTGGCCGTCAGACTGGGGGTGATATGCAGTACTCATCTGAACTCGAGTACCTAGCGCCCGCTGTAGGCTCTGCCAGAATGTAGATGTAAATCGAGCATCTCTATCGGAAACTATCGAGGCTGGAACTCCATGTCGGGAGACAATCTCATACAAATAAACTCGAGCGAGTTGCTCCAACGTATAAGTCTCCCGGATTGGCAGAAAATGCGCTGTCTTCGTAAGCCGATCTACAATCACCCATATCGCATCATATCCACGTGGAGTCCGCGGTAGCTTCGTAACGAAGTCCATCGTGATATGCTCCCAACTCCACTGAGGAATCTCTAACGGCTGTAAACGGCCATGGGGCTTCTGGTGCTCGGCCTTCACCTGCAGGCAAGTCAGATAACGCTCGACAAACTCAGCTATATCCCGTTTCATGCCGGGCCACCAATATAACACACGGAGATCCTGATACATTTTCGTACTACCAGGATGAATAGCAAGGCGAGACTTAAGGGAATCCTCCAAGATCAACTGTCGTGCATCACCGGCCCTAGGAACCCAAACTCGACTCTGTCTCACATATAATCCTCGAGAGTCAGTCTCGAACTCCTGTAACTGGCCCAAAATGTGTTCCCTCCGGTGGTTCTCTGCTCGCATCCCGATGGTCTACGCCTCTCGAAGCCTCTCTATTAGGGTAGATGTCACCTCGACTTACGGGCTCGGCTCGAAGATCCGCGCTCCTTTCGGCTGAGCGCGTCTGCTACCACATTCGCCTTACCCGGGTGGTACTGAATGTCGCAGTCATAATCCTTGATCAACTCTAGTCCCCGTCTCTGGCGCATATTCAGATCACGCTGGCTGAATAAATACTGGAGACTCTTATGATCAGTAAACAAAGTAAACGGTACCCCATACAGGTAATGGCGCCAAATCTTCAGCGCAAACACAATGGCTGTCAACTCTAAGTTATGGGTCGAATAATTCTTCTCACAATCCTTCAACTGGCGAGAAGCATACGCAATCACTCGGCCCCTCTGCATTAATACACATCCCAATCCTGTCCCCGAAGCATCAGTATATACAACAAAATCACTGGTGCCTTCAGGCAGGGCTAACACTGGAGCCTGACACAATCGATGTTTCAGCTCCTCAAACACGAACTCCTGATCTTCAGTCCACTCGAACGGAACTGACTGACGAGTCAAACGGGTCAATGGCACAGCAATCAAAGCGAAGTCCTGGATAAATCGACGATAATATCCAGCTAATCCCAGGAAACTGCGAATCTCTACTACACTCCGGGGCCTCTCCCAGCTCATAACGGCCTCTATCTTAGCTGGGTCTACAGAAACACCCTCGCCGTTAACGACATGGCCCAGAAACTGGACTTCCCGAAGCCAAAACTCACATTTCGAGAACTTCGCGTACAACTTCTCTCGTCTCAGCACACCAGGATCACTCGCAAGTGCGCCGCATGCTCCTCTACTGATCGGGAATATATCAGGATGTCATCTATGAACACTATGACAAACTGATCAAGATACGGACGACAGACCCTATTCATCAGGTCCATAAAGGCTGCTGGGGCATTGGTTAGCCCGAACGGCATAACCAGGAACTCATAATGGCCATATCGGGTCCTGAATGCTGTCTTTGCTGTATCCTGCTCATAGACCTTCAGCTGATGATATCCTGAGCGCAAGTCGATTTTCGAAAACACGCTGGCTCCCTGTAATTGGTCGAATAGATCATCTATCCGCGGAAGAGGATAACGGTTCTTCACCGTTACCTTATTAAGCTCGCGGTAGTCTATACACATCCGCATCGACCCATCCTTCTTTTTCACAAAGAGGACTGGAGCACCCCACGGTGAAGTACTCGGTCGAATGAAACCACGATCCAATAATTCCTGCAACTGACTCATCAGCTCCCTCATCTCGGTAGGAGCCAAACGATAAGGTGCACGTGCAATGGGAGTAGCACCTGGCATCAACTCGATACGAAACTCTACCTGTCTGTCCGGCGGTAGACCAGGTAGCTCCTCAGGGAACACATCGAGGAACTCAGAAACGACATCGACGGTCTCTATACTCTGCTTCTCCTTATTCGCATCAACTACATATGCTAGGAAGGAGGAACAACCCTTGGCTAAACAACGACTAACCTGAATCGCAGAAATGAGGCCAATACTGCCCCTACTGCGCTCTCCGTATACCGTGATAGCACGGCCCTCAGAAACCGGTAGCCGAATAATCTTCTTGGAACACGCAATATCAGCACGTTGAGAAGCTAACCAATCCATACCTACTATGGCATCAAAACTACCGATCTCTATAGGCAACAAATCGATCCGAAAAGGATAACCGTCTATCTCTAAGGTACACTGGGCATAAATATGTCTAACTACAGAAGCACTACCATCAGCAAGCTCTATAACTAATGGCTCTGACAACTCAACAGGCGAAGTAGTAAAATATGCAGTAAAGGCAAGCGAAACAAAAGAACGGTTTGCCCCGGAATCAAACAACACTCGGGCACTGTGACCATTTAAAATAAACGTACCCGAAACCACGTCGGCTGTATCTCGAGCCTCCTCCGCCGTCAATTGAAAAACTCGACCTCTAGCTGGCGGGACGGTATCTCTGCGCGCTGAAGAGCCAACAGAACTCTGACCCTGGGTCGGCGGTCTCGAATCTCCCTGCCGCGGAGCTGTGCAATCTCTAGACTGGTGACCAGGCCGCCCGCAATTAAAACAGAGCGGGTCTCTCGAAGTACATCCTGACTGGGTGTGGCCAGGCTGGCCACAGCGGAAACAACGTACATGGCGAGGATCACACTCCCCGGTGTGTCTCTGGCGACACCTCCTACTGAACCGCTCCCAATTAACCGACCCTGAACTCAACGCTCCTCCCCTCTGCTCGGATCCTCCGAAACGACTGCCCCTATCATCGGGCCTACGATCTGATCTCTGCGAAGACCTATCTCGATGCCTGTCTCCCCCTTCAGATTCGGCGCGCCGATGATCATCACCCCTTGGCTGGAACTGGCCGGAGCGACTGTCTCTATCCCGATCTCTGTCTCTACCTCTATCAAAACCACCTCCCTGTCCAGCCGACTGCGTGACTCGCGGCTGCTCAACTACTGGGTCTCGACGAGACAACTCACTCTCTCGTCTACGGGCTCGCTCGACTGCCCTGGCATAATTCGGAATGTAACCGGTGTCAATGAACTCCCGGATCTCCTTACGCAAGCCCATCAAGAATCTATTGATCTTTCGAGACTCTGTACTGATCTGAATAGGCGCAAACAAACTCAAATCGATGAAAATCTTCTCGTACTCATCAACCGATCGCTGTCCCTGGAATAATGTCAGAAAATCAATCTCCAGCTGAGCCCTGCGGTCCTCAGGACAATACTGCTCCTCGAAACGAGCCCTAAACTGACTTCACGTCATCTCATATGCCGGTCCATCTCCCATCATATCTCTAATAGTCCGCCACCACTGCTGAGCACTAGTCCGCAACTGGGCACTAACGAATGTCGTCATCTGATCCGGGTGGCATCCTGTGATGCGGAAGGCCATCTCCATATCCTGCAACTAGTACATGGCCTTTACGGCCCCAGGCTTGCCATGATACTCCGGCGGGTGTGCTGCAAGGAACTCCTTATACTTACATCCCTTGCCTGCCCCTCGTGATGAGCCAGCTCCTGAATCTCTGCCCCCGCCTGTACTCTGGGTCTGGGCCTGGATACCCTCAGCACGGCCTTTCTCATAGGCCTCCTGTAGACGTCGGGCAAACCCCTCATCTGATACTCGTCCCCCGATGGGACCCTCGGGTCACTGCTCATCTGCCATAAGATCTCTGCATAATACAACAATATTACTATAACGACAGTAATATAATTCTACAATTCTTAGACCTACTCATCAGAGATCAAGCCCAAGGATCTAGACACTGGTTTAAGCCTAAGCATCACTAATGATACTTAAACCTTAAACTAATGCTCTGATACCAAGCTGAAACACCCTACTTTTACGACTAATGCCACATAGGACTTACAGTCCACGTAATCAAATCATAGGCAATGTTATCAAGGGTTAAACAGCTAATTACTACTAAATATCAACATCGGACATAAAGTAACACAGGACGGGAACCAACCCTCGTCAGTAACGTCTGGCAACCACAATATAAGTAAAGGTTACAGTCATCCAGAAGTCACTGGCTAATAAGCCAAACCACAAAATATCAAGACTACTTACGAAAGTAGTCACTAACTACTGTCCACGTGGCGGGTCTCGGCTACTGCCCGCTGTGTCCCTAGCCTCAGACCTCGCACCTGAGATCCACAGTTAAAACAACAGTCAGCGGAAAGCTGGTGAGTTACTATAAACAACTTTAAAACAGTTTATAAAATAGTTAGCACAATATAACGACTAAGAATCAACGTGCGGCCGGCCTCAACTGCCTGACGCCTCATCGGGAGCGACCCGGCACAGCCTGCATAGCCCACTCCACAAAGTAGTGGGTTGTCAGGTCCACTGAGTTGGGAATGACCCAACAGGCCTCTCTACTCTGCATATAGCAACAATACGCGCGATCCACGTGCTCTGCTCTGTGCTAACAAATGTCAACGTATAAAAGGATCCACATCGGACCCGGATAACAACAACAAAGTAAGTAACTCACCTGAAGCACGACTACAGTCCCGCTATCAACGACAGTCTCTACAAGTCCCAGGCTTAGCTACGAAACCCTGGCAACAATAACCACAACTACATTGTAACGACTAGCTACGGAACTCATAACGACTATACTACTAGCATTTACGGACTCGACATCAGCTATCGGACTCAGACTCACGAGCGCGGCCATGAGCACGGCCTCGATCGCGGTCTCGGCCGCGGTCTGGGAGCGCGGGCGCGATCCCACCGCCAGCGATCACCCTTAGCCGCCTCATCCTGATCGCGGGCGCGACCAGGTGAGCTTGGCCGCGCTGCGGTGACGAACAGAGCAGTTCATGCTCTGTTTTTCTACAGCCACGGGAATCACTTCCCAATTCCGATTTCACCCATCCCATGGGTTATAATTCAACCCCAATTCGCTTTAACTACGTAATATGACAATTTAACTGCTTTGATACAATTCACTAACCTTAATTTAACTGCACTCTTGAATTTGGAGATCTCAACTTGAAGTAGAAGGTGATGAAATGAATTCCTTGATTATGGTTTCCCTTCAATTTCCCTTTCCTGAATCCTCTCTGAAACACACACACATAGCATAGGTGATTATGATGAAATGAGGGAAGAGAGAGTAGCCAAGGCGTATATATACGTTTTCGGTCCCGAACCCATTTAAAACGGGTATGATACTCATTAATCACTAGGTAGACACCCGTTTACCCGATTAATCTCAAATTAACGACTTGAGTTTAGAATGTCAATTAACTCATTAAAACAACCCCAAATTCCCAATTACTACTAGACTGGTTATTATCTCAACCGATTAAAATTACACGTAACAGCAATCTACTTTACCAACTCACGTGCAATTAACCAATTAAAATTCACCAACTCAACGAGGCAACTCTTAAAGCCAATAAATAAATTACACATACCTGCTGCTAGATTCCTGATGTTACAAAAAATCCCACTTTCAATTTCTAAATTCGACTTTAACTTTTAATCCAATTAAACTGAAAACCTGAAATCCAAGTCACTAGAAATCTTCACATTATCATGATCAACTTACTCTGATTACATATGATGGTTCCAAAAAAACTTCATAATCTCCAATTTCAATATTTCTCAAAAACGAATATTTTTGATTTTGTTTTACAACTTAATTTAAATGAATAATGATCAAAAGATAAAATATATCACTACTAGAAAAACTGCAAATGCAACTATTTATTTAGCAACGAGGCATGTGTCGTTGCTAATATCTTCAATTAGCAACGAAATCAGCAACGAAATGAACAAAAAGTTATTATATTATGTTAGCAACGAATTGTCGTTGCTAGATTTGTCGCTAATAAGCAAAAATAGGAGGGAAAATCTCCCGCTAGGTTTTTGCAACAAAATTTCTAGCAAAAGTCGTTGCTAAATTAAACAAAATTAATTAGCAACGACTATATGTCGTTGCTAAATATTTTATAAGCATTTAACAACTATTAATTAACTTTAGCAATGACTAAATTCATTGCTATTTATGTAAAAGTTGGAGGAAAAAACCTACTTTATTTTAGCAATTATATTTAGTCGTTGTTATATATCCGGATTTGGAGGGAAATTTCCTGCTCAAAGTAGCAATGATATTTAGTCGTTGCTAATATATATTTGTAAAAAAAATTCAAGTGGCAACAACTTTTTATTTTTAACGTTTATAACAACATTGTTTATTTTTTTATCATTAATGGTAACAACTTTTATATTTTTTTATCATTTATTAAAAAGTTTAAAAATGTAAAAATTGATATTATTAATAATAAAAATTAATAATATAAAATATTAATATTGTAAGAATTTACCCAATAAATAAACACTTTTTTAATTGAAAATAAATTTTGAAAAATGTAAATTAGCAATATTACCTTCATATCACCACACATCACATGTATCTCTGCAATGTAAAAAAACCTTACGTGCGCCTCCGCCTCCTTTCCCCTTAGTCGTCGTGCGTTGCCTCTGGCCTCTGGCCTCTGCCCCTGGACATATCGTCGCCGCCTCCTTTGCCCCCAGAGATCTCGCCGTCGCCGCCGTCTTACAACGATCTCGCCGTCCGGTATTCTCTCTCTTTCTCTCTCTCCCTCTCACTGTCGCTTTATCCCTCTCCAATCGATATTGAAATCGATTTTATGTTACTGAAATTGATTTTTTTTTCTTCATTTGTAAGCTTGTATGTTGTGTTGTTTTTGTATACAAATCGAAGATGGATACTACTTAGGTTTTTAATTGTATAATCTGCAATTTTTTGTCTATAAAATGAAACTGTGCATTTTTTATACAATGTGTATATTTGTATAATCGAAGTTGTGTATTTTTCGTATAATGTGCATTCTTTTGTATATATAGTTTGAGGTGATGTTTAGATGTTGTTTCGGATTTTGTGTACATATCAAAGATTGTCTTTCTTTTAACAAAAGCAATTTTTGAGTCTTGGGGGTTTGACTGAATATGGATACCACTTAGGTTTATAATTGTAAAATATAGGGTAGTTAGTTAACATTAGCTTTCAAGTTTCAAGTTGTCAAATTTGATGGACTGATGAGTTTATGTTACAATTTGTCAAATTTTGATGTACTCATAGGTTTTTAAATATAGAAAAGGAAAGGTTTCGGTAATGTGTTTATGTGGGTTTCGGTATTGGGTTTTATGCAAAAGAAAAAGGATAGAAATGGACTGTTGTTTCTGTTTTGTTTTTGACAGCCATATCCGAGAAACATTAAAGAAAAGAGGGAAAAGAATAAGAAATACAATAAAAGGCTGTTGGAATCTGTTTTCGGTGCACACACATCACACTTATGTTTATGGATATGAATTAGAGGTTTAGAAGGGCTGTTGTTCTGGTGATGAAAACATCCGACATTCACACAAATTGTGAATCTTGGTTGTCCCTTTTTCATGCAAACACACACCACAAGCAACTGCACTTTCATCTTCGGTTTTTCTTTCATTTTACAGTAGCTCCAGCAGCAAAGCAAAGGAATTAAAGGCCATTTTAATACATTATTGAGTTTTTATACTTAGCTAAATTTATGTGTTATTATTATAGATATGTCTGTATGTTAAGATTGTTGAGTTTTTATAAATTTTTGTCATCTATCTTAATTAATTGATGGCTTTCGGCTTATGGTTTCTTTTTAACCCAATTGATGGCTTAATTTTTAAATCTTTTGGTAGGACTTTATACTTAGCTAAATTTATGTGTTATTATTATAGATATGTCTGTATGTTAAGGTTGTTGAGTTTTTAAAAATTTCTCTCATCTATCTCTCATCATAATCATTTTAATTATCCAAACCAAAATAAATAGTTTAATTAATTGATGGCTTTCTGCTTTCTGCTTCTTTTTAACCCAATTGATGGCTTAATTTTTAAATTCTTTTGGAAGGACTTTATACTTAGCTAAGTTTCTCTATACATGTCATTCTTGGCCTTTCATTTTAATCAAAGTGAAATAACACATTTTTGGGGTTGTTTTCTTACATGTGTAGGAGGCTAAATGCTGGCAGAGAGCTTTCAGAAATTGAGTTTTTTGAGAAGATGCATAAAAAACAAAAGGGAAATGGTGAATGGTGCGATACAAAATCTGAAAAAGTTGCCAATGCTTAAAAGGAGATAATTAAGCAAAATCATGTATTAGAGCCTTATGAGAACGAGGATGCCGACGGTGCTGATCAACTTTTCAATGTTCCATTTGACCCAAAAGCATGGATAAAGGCAACTGGTGTACCCAAACAAAATAAGGTGTATGGTTTTGGGCTTACACAAGAAGCAGAAGTAATACGCACCCAGTTGAATTCTCCAACTTCAGCAAAACGAACTCGTGTATACCCTTCAACTCCTGTCGACATGGAAGCTAGGATTGAATCAGAAGTCAATGCTAGAGTAGAGAGCCGGTTGGAAGCATTCAAGGTTGAGATGATGCGACAAATGCAAGAACAAGTGAAATAGATGATGAACTCTCAACAAACTAGCTCAACTACTAGCGATACGTTTGGTCTTGGCGAGGACAACCCTTGAGGATACGAATGATGGTATATGGTACTAACTTTTTGGTAGCTTATAAACACTAGCTACGACAAATTCCATGATTGGATATACTACTAACTTTTTTGGTAGCTTAATAGTGTTTTTGGAACTGACAAACACTAGCTACATATTGCATGGTCTATTTGATAGATGACCATGTATAGGTTAATTTATGTATGAATTGTGGTTGGTAGTGCCAAACTTACAATATGCTTTTGGTATGTGTATCAAATTATGATTGTAACTAGAATTGTGTGAATGAATTGTGAATTTCAGTTTCTTATCAATCAAACAACAATATCAATTATCAAGAACAATAATAGGAATCAAAACTAACCGAATGATTATGTTGCAGATTTGTAGATTACAAAATGATGAAAATGGAAGCTTCGATATCAGTAACCGTTTCTCTGAAATTAATGCGTCCAAATGTAATTGTCAGAGATCTATCTATTTTGAAAGTCAAAAACACTATTTGTATACATTCATTACAACTATCAACTAATTACAAAATAAACCCTTTACTTTGCATTCCATCAACTAAAAATGTATTCTAACAATCTCCCCCTTTGATGGAATGTGCAAAGTCTTCAAGTTGATAATCCAAGCTTCTGCTCAAATCTTCTGATGCTCTTTCGATCAGAGAGCCTCCATTCAATCTTCGATATGAATTCTACCATAAGTCTTCTATCGTTAACTGATAAAGCTCCTTTCTTGGTTTTTCTTTTTCTGTCCGAAGCTAACTTTCCTTTCAATCCACTTAACACCTTTTGTAGTGTACCATCTGAAAACTTGTTTAGTTCAACACTCCTCATGGCTCTTAGTTTCTTGTTTCTGTCTTTGTACATTACAGCAGGATGCTTCACCATGATGACTTGAAATTCTTTCAACTCTCCAGCAAATTTGATATCTCTATTTGGAGCTGTGATGTTAATCTTTCTCATACCACGTTCAACACCTATCTGCAGATCTTGCACTGACATCAATACCAGTTTGGTATGCATGAAGTGAAAAATTGTCTTTAAGGCAAATCTGCAGTGCTCATTTCTCTTATTTCTGCACAACTCATCAAATAAATCTTCAATGTCAACCGGATGCATATTAAACATATCTGCTTCAGTGAACGTATAGGTATTGCCATTAGCTCTCGTGACAGTGAATGTCGGATAGAAAATCTGAACGAATCGATCTTTTTCAATTTTGACTAGATCAACAATCCTGAACTCACTTTTCACTTTATCAACAACTTGAGTCTTGTTCCTTAGAAAACTTGCATAATTAACAAGATTCGGCATGTTCGGCTCCAAAACCCTAAACAATTTAAGAAATGAACACGGAGCTTGTTTTTTAAAAAAAATTCGTTTTTCCAGAATGTCTTCAAGATATGGCAATTTGTTCCTTTTCCTGATGAACTCCGCCGATCGTTTCGCTGACAGCTCAAACTTCTTCACTTTCTTTTTACTTATCTCATCTTTGTTCAACAAAGTGAGCATATCCCTTATGTCTCTTTGCACTACTTGTTGGGCGTCAAATCTGAGTCTATGTTGCTTCTGCGACTCATCTGCCAGAATATATTCATAAATATCTTTCCATCACCTCCCCTTCATTCAATTCAACCCTTTCTTGCACACCAACATTCTCAACCGGAAACTCTTCAACTTCCTCCTTTACTTGAATTACAACCTCAGGCTTTTCAACCGTCGGTGTCGGTATAGAGTCTTTCAAGATCTCCTGCACTAACTCCTCTTCTTGTTCAATCCTTCTCCCTGAAAGTCAATATCTGTCAACGTGATCACATCATCATCCTCAGATACTTCAATATACTCCTCTCTCTCTCTTCTTCTAAACCTTGAATCATTAACGTCTGTTCCTTAGCCACTTGATCATCATCATCTGAATCATTATATTCTTCAAAATTGTAGATAATTGACTGAATGTTCAAAGGAACTGGAACATCTTCATGAAGAATCAATCCCAGCTCACTTTGTACATCAGCAGGTTCTTTTGAGCTCCCTACTTCCTTCTCTTTCACCTCTATTTCTTTCTCAGGGTATGTAATCATTAAAAGTCCGGGTGTAGGCTCAGCAAGCTTCCTCCTCTTCTACCCCTCATGAGGAGCATCATCGAAGTCTTCATCATGCTCATCATGCTTTCGTTTAGATGATGAAGCTTGGGCCTTACACGTCTCCTCAACAGCCGCGACCCTCTCAGAAAGATTTCCCAAAGCAGTAATCACCGTACTTTCCAAACTTATCATCCTTTCTCTCATTTCATCGAATTGTTCAAAACAAAATCTTTTAGCTCTTCCCTCAATTCATCGATTGCTTGGTTTGGATCAGATTGCTTGATTGATTCTTCTACCACTGACTTACCCTTCAGAAACTTATGAATATTCGACATCTGTGCCATCACTTCAGATAACTGAGCAGAGACATGATTATTCACTCCTGCAACAGCTGCATTTAAGGCTTGATTTAAAGACGATTCAGTCACAAACGAGGAAAGAATTACCACTGGGTTACTTAGACTTCCAGTTGTCACAACAGTCGAACTTGTGAAAAGAACTTTTGTGTGGCCAGTACTCAAAGTTGGCGGAGTTGTCGCTCTGACTGGACTTCCACCATCTTCAAGCGTCGGAGCAACAAATGCTTCCGAAGCTAAGGATGTTCCGGTGGGAACACGAAGTTCAACCACACTCACTTCAACAGATGAAGTTGACTCAAGTGTCCTAATCTGTATAGGTTCTATACTCTGTGCTTGAATAAAAGTTGTACACTCGGGAAGTTGTGTACTTGTTTCAATATCCATCAAGTCCAAATGACTTTCGGATAGCATTTGTGGTTCATTCCGGTGCTCAAATGAAACAGTCTCTTGTTGAGAGGAGACTGAGTGGATGGTTGGGTGTGCACTTGTCAGTAGGATACTGACCTCTTCAATGCTAACTCCCATAGGGGAGCTAACAGTAAATGTGGGTAAATCCCGGCTTTCTTGGTTAAGAGCATCCCTCACACTCTCCTGAGCAACATTAACTATATCCATCAAAGCAGCTCCTCCTTCATTATGATCACCACTATCAGCACCATCATCATCATCGTCATTTCCTTCATCTTCACCCTCTTGTATATTTGACAATGTACGCTCCGAATCAGAACACTCAGCCTCTTCCTCACCACCCCTTACTACTTCTACTCCCTCACTCTCCTGTAGGCTTCCCTGAACTTCAGCCCCTTACTGAAGTTCCTCTCTTCCTATCACTCCTTGGGTAAGAGAACCCGACTCTTGGGTCTCTATTGGAGTATGATCTATCCTATACAATTTCACATCCTCACTCTCTGGATCTGCATACTTCAACAAGGATTCAGGAATCGGCATGATATTTGCATTTGGAGAATCCGACACCTCATGTAAACTCATCATCACATAATCTAGGCATCGGTTAGAGTTAGATCTTTTTGGTATATTCTCATTTGCCCTTAGGATCCCTCGGATAAGAATCTGAATAAACCTCTGGACTGGAACAAACTTCCTTGCTCTGTTCGTTGTCTTTGCAAGTACGATCTCTTTGAGGTCTTCCCAGATGCATTGAGCATAATCATAATGCTTATTGAAGGCAATACCATGGAAGATCCTTAGACAGTGAATGCTGCATCTGTCCATTCCTGTATGCTTGGATGTCATGCATCTATTTATGATCCCAAATAACGTGTACCATTCTCCATTTAATCCATTTCGATGAAACTTGGAGCTTTTTGGAAGTGGCTTTGAGTAAACCAAGCATATTAAGTCATGAACCAGCTCCTCATCGGAAACAAAGTCTTCAAAATCAGCTAACTCAGGAAAGTTAACTGTGTCTATCCGTCTTGGAAGAAACAAGTTCTGACGAAGTCTGGCAAGGGTAATTTTGGATTTAAACTGATCAATGGTTACTTTAAAATGGTGGTTTCCATCAGCAGGAACAAATTTGACTGTATGCCAAAATTGTTGCAGGTAAACTTGTGGGATAGAGGGTTTGTACTGAAGAAGATATCCCAAAGGATGGCCTTTGAGAATATCTACTATGATAGGGTGACTAACTTTTATGACCTTTGTATCCAAACGATGGTTGTTGTCTTTGAAAGGCAAGCAATGTTTGGGTTTAACAAGTTGGTTATCAGGTATGATTGTTGAAGGTGAAGGTCTTGATACTGAGGTAGAACGGACTGGTTTGGATACGAGTGTATGGTTTGAAGATGAATGGGAATCGGAAGAATTGGAATTCTGGGAATGAGTTGGAGATGCCATTTGAAACCTGTACACAAATAAGAATCATGTTAGACAATTCAGGTAAACAAATGAAATCATGTAAAGTAGAAAAATATAACATTTTGTCAAAAGTTATAAAAATTCGTGATTTTCTGTTTAAGGCATCGGGATTCCAGACAATAATAAAATATTATTGACAGGATTCCAGAGTCAATCGTTCAGAGACCAATGTTAGAAAAACACAATTTTATTACAATTTCTTAAAAAAATGTCACATTTTTCTTAAAACGTTAAAAAATCCAACACTTAGTAAAAAATTTCATATAAACTCGAATGAAACTGCATCCATCTCGAATGACTCTTGATAAATCTTGGATGATACATGAAACAACTCGAATGACTCTTGAACCAACTCGACTTAGTCAATACATCAACTCGAATGAGTGTTAAGTTCAACTCGAATGAAGTGGAAACTTCCTCGATTACAACATGAGACCAACTGGAATAGAATACAAATATTCTCGATTAAGTCCTGATGTGTCTCGAATTATTAATTAGTTATGTCTAACACACAACTCGTATGAAGAATGAACTTTCTCGATAACAACTATACACCAACTCGAATGACACATAAGTGTTCTCAGACTATGTATCACTCGAGACTTAAGTTCTGAAATTTTCTAAGTCCAACAAATTGGTCAACTCGATTTACAAACAGAATTTTCTCGATTTAAACAATTAGTCAACTCGAATGACACATATCCTTTCTCGATTAGCATTTGACTCAACTCGAACAACACTAAGGTTTTCTCGAATACACCTTTGATTTCTTGAAATTATTTTTCAAGTATACTCCCACTTGATTTTCCAAAAATTGATTCCAGGGACATTTTTATTAATTAAAAACTTGTGTCCCTCTCGAAAATCAATTTTAAACACTTTTGTTTTACTGAACTTTGATTAAAAACAACACTAAAGTTGTTAAAAAAATTCAAATTTCAGAAACATGAAGAACACGAAAGTTTTTGAAAGTAAAATCCAAATTTCTGTGTGTGTGGTTTGATTTGAACCATGAAATTTCAGATTCATGTTCACATTGATAAACCGAAACATACCACACAATTAATTTCATTTTTATGAACAACAACAAATAAAATTATGAACACCATGAACACTGAAATACGACAAATATATGTAACGCATATAGTTATACACAAGTAACAACACAAGTAACTGAACTAAATGCTGTAAAAACACAAGTAACAACAAAATTTCACAATATATCGAACTAAATGCTTGAATCTTTCAAAGATATGTGGGTTTGAGGTTTCTTAATGGTGAAGAAAGTTTTTGGAGAAGATGATGAATAGTCGGTTGCTGAAAAAGAATATTTGAAATTTGAATTTCAAATTTATAGAAAAAAATTTTGAACCAGCCCATGTTTTGAAAAATTTTAACCGGCCCACTTTCAATTAACCTAAAACCCAATATCTTTCAAAAAAATTTCAACAAAATACAAATAAAATAACAAAACAAAACAAAAAAAAAATGTTGTTTTTCAAAAACATATCAAAACCAGTCTTTAAAGAAAAGACAAAACAAAACAAAAAAAATTGAAAATAACCACAATCCAAAAAAAATTTACAAAACACAAAAAAAAATTTTAAACTAAAAAAAATATAAAAATATAAAAAGGCTCCCCCTTTAATTTCTGAATGCTGCTCCCCCTCAAATGTGTATCATATTTCTCAACTCAGCTCCCCCTACAAAATATTAGATAAATTTTATCAGATTTTCTCAAAATTAGATAAATTCATTTTCTGCTCCCCCTGCACATAACAATCCAGATCTTGTTAAATCCTAAAAAATTTGAACTTTTAAAATTCAATAATTTAGCATCATATTAGAATCAATTTAAAAAAAATTTAAATTTAAAATTATAAATTGAAACTACTGAATTTTTAAATCTTAATGATTCAACATACCCAATTTGTACACCAAAAAATTAAATCTATTTTCATCTAACGCTTTAGTAAACAAATCAGCTAGTTGATATTCAGTAGGAACAAAATATAATTCTATATTTCCATTTTCAACATGATCCTTTATAAAATGGTACCGAATGTCAATGTGTTTTGTTTTTGAATGTTGCACCGGATTTGATGCAATAGCTATTGCGCTCTGAGAATCACAGTAGATAGGTATTTTATGTGGTGTAAACCCGTAATCTCGCAGTTGGCTTTTCATCCACAACACCTGAGAACAACATGAAGATACAGCAACGTATTCTGCTTCAGCTGTAGACAATGAAACGCAGTGTTGTTTCTTGGATGACCAGCATACGGGTTTGTCACCTAAGAATTGTACTGCTCCAGATGTACTTTTTCTATCCATCTTATCACCTGCGTGATCAACATCAGAAAAAGCAGTTAAATTAAATGAAGATTCTCTGGGATACCACAAACCAAGGTTTGGAGTTCCCTTGAGATATCTTAAAATTCTTTTCGCAGCTATTAAATGTGTTCTTTAGGATTCGCCTGATATCTAGCACACACACATGTAGCAAACATAATATCCGGTCTACTCGCTGTTAAATACATTAATGACCCAATTATACCTCGATAATGAGTCACATCTACAAGTTTCCCCGAAATGTGCTCATCGAGTTTTGACTTTGAATTCAGAGCCATGGGAGTTTTCATAGGAGTACTGTTAACCATGTTAAATTTCTTTAACATGTCTTGTATATATTTTGACTGATTCATAAAAATACCATCAGCCAATTGTTTAACTTGTAATCCTAAGAAAAAATATATTTCTCCCATCATGCTCATTTCGAATTTTTGAGACATTAAAAATGCGAATTTCTTACAAAATTCTGGATTTGTAGACCCAAATATTATATAATCTACATATATTTGTATGACTATGATATCCGGCCCCTGACGTTTTATAAACAGGGTTGCGTCAACTACACCTTTGTTGAATCCACATTTCAACAGATATGTTAAAAGTGCATCATACCAAGCACGCGGTGCTTGTTTAAGGCCATACAGTGACTTATCTAAAATATATACATGATCAGGTTTCGAAGAACCAGTAAAGCCTTCGGGCTGATATGTATATACTTCATCTGTTAGTTCCCCGTTTAAAAACGCAGTTTTAACATCCATTTCATAAACAGTAAAGTTTTTGTGAGCGGCAAAAGTTAAAAACATTCTAATCGCTTCTATTCGTGCAACAGGTGCAAACGTTTCATCGTAGTCAGTCCCTTCTTGTTGACTGTATCATTTGGCAACGAGGCGAGCTTTATTTCGAATTACTCCATGTTCGTCCTTCTTGTTTTTAAAGATCCACTTCGTGCCTATGATGGATTTGTCTTTGGGGCGCTCTACAAGTCTCCAGACCTTTAACATTTCAAACTGATTTAGTTCTTCTTGCATCGCAACAATCCAATCAGCGTCCAGAAGTGCTTCTTTCACATTCTTAGGGGGCGTTTGGTTCGCGGATTTGCTGGGATTTGCATTTAAAATCCTGTGTTTGGTTCGCAGATTTCAGTAAGGATTTAAAATCCCAGGATTTCAGAAATCCTTCCATTCTTTGTTATTTAAAATCTCAGCCTCCCCCCTAGGATTTTAAATCCCAGTTACCTTGCATTTTTCAGATTAACAATTTTTTTCTATAAGATAATGCAAATTCTTTGACAAAATCCTGACTACATAATGCAAATCCTTTGACAAAATGCAAATCCCAGATAAAAAAATCCCCGAACCAAACGCCCCCTTAGGCTCTATTTTGCTTAGAAAATTTGAAAATAGGCACTCGTTTATAGTGGCTCTTCTGGTTTGGACTGAAGCAGATGGATCACCAATAATGTTTTCTATTGGGTAATTTCTCGTCCACTTGAAAGTATGTGGATACGGTTCTATGTGGTCTTGATTGGGATTACGGTCTAAATATGTTGGTCGGGGGGTTACTTCAGATGTAGTTGGTAGGGTATCTGAGTTAGGAGCTTCTAAATGTTCGGATGTTAAGGGGGTTTCAGAAGATTATGGAGGTTCAATGGGTTGTGCACTTTCAGTTGGCAAGTGCACATCTGTTGTTGAAGCTTCTCCAGTTTCTTCTGATACTTGTTGATGAGAAAGATCATAGACTACGACGGGATCTTCAGTAATCCTGTCAGGCACCAAATTTAGAACATTAGTTTTGGGCTTCTCAAAGTAGTCTTCATAAAAATTCTCAAACAATTTATGTAATTCAGAATTTTCAGCATTCTGTTCAGATGACTCCATTGAAGTCTGCTTGTTAGGTTCGGGTCCTGAACTGGTGTGTTCAGAAGCCATTACCACTCCTTCATCAAATTTGACGTTGACGCTCTCGTTGACTGTCTTGGTTCGCTTATTGTAGACACGGAAAGCGACCGACTATTTTGAATAGCCGATGAATATACCTTCATCTGTCTTTTGATTAAACTTTCCAAGATTGTCTTTGTCGTTTAGAATAAAACATCTGCATCCAAAGACATGGAAAAATTTAATATTAGGCATTCGTTTATTTATTAATTCATAAGGAGTCTTTCCGAATCTTTTATTGATGATTGAACGATTCTGTGTGAAACAAGCTGTTGCAACTGCTTCGGCCCTAAAAAATAACGGTAGATTTGAATACGCCAGCATCGTCCTAGCTGATTCCACTAGTGTCCGATTTCTTCGTTCGACGACACCGTTCTGTTGTGGAGTTCTAGCAGCTGAAAACTGATGTGTGATTCCTACAGAATTCAAAAAAGGATTCAAGCGATTTGTTTTTGAATTCTGTTCCGTTATCTGAGCGGATTGATTGAATTGTAAGTTGCAGCTTCACTTGTATTTTCCGAATGAAGTCTATGATAATTTCAGTCGCTTCTGATTTGGACCTCAGGAAGAAAACCCATGTGTATCGTGAATAGTCATCAACTATCACCAATACGTATCTTTTCTTATTAATGCTTTGTAGTCTCATTAGTCCACATAAATCCATATGTAGTAATTCCAGTGCTCTCGTTGATGAGTGTTCAGATTTGGACTTGTGTGAAGCTCTTGTCATCTTTCCTTTTTCACATGCGGCACATAACTGCTCCTTTTGGAATTTGAGAGTTGGTAGCCCTTTAACTAACCCTCCTTTCGCTAGGTTGGTCAATTCATTGAAGTTCAGATGTGAAAGGCGACGATGTCATAGCCATGCTGTTTTAGATGTAGCTTTTGACAGTAAGCAGACGTCTTTCTTCAGATTAATCGAGGCTAAGTCAATGGAGTACAAATTGGTTTTCCTGTTTCCTGCCAGTATTTCTTTACCTTCCCCGGATCTGATGCTGCACCGATTGGATTTGAAATTGACTTCCAATCCTTTATCACACAGCTGTCCAATGCTAAACAAATTATGTCCAAGACCATCAATGTAGAAAACCTTCTGAATGGTAATTTTGTCATATGCGAGACTCACGTATCCTTTGATCGGACAAAACTGATCATATCCAAATCTAACCGTCCCACAGAACTTCTCTACAAAGTTCGTGAGTGTGTCTCTTTGTCCGGTCATACGCTTGGAACATCCGGAGTCAAGATACCATACATGGTTTACCTATAAGACGAAATAGCACATGATGTACCCACTTGTAGTTGGGTACTTTTGTTTTAGGTAAATCATGCAATGTATTATGTGTTTTCTCATCAGATATGGCTTTTAGCTTAACATTTGATGTTGATTTAGGTACCCACTTTTGAACAGTTCTTTTAGGTATCCACTTTTGTACAATTCGTAGAGGAACTGGTTTTGAAATAATTTTCTGTGGAACCTTTTTCTGTTTAGAAAATGGGTCCTTTTTCTTCGGTTGCCAGACGAGCTTATCAGATTTTACAATTAAAGGTTTACAAGCACTAGAGTTCAAAGTAATTAAGTCTGATCGAGAGAATTTTATACAAGAAGTATTAACAAATTTATTATTACAGACAGAGTTTTCTAAGTTGCTATTTCTATCTGTAACAATAGTTTTCTTCACGCGCCACTCTTGTTTTTTATTTTCTTGTTTTTCTGTTCTCTCTTCTTCTTTCTCCAAACTTTCTTCCTTGAACCGTTCATAATAATATCTGACATAAAAGTAACATGAGAATTAGTAGACTTAGAAACTTGTTTCTTCTGTAAATTTCTCTTACCTTTTGAAGATTTGTCTCTAAATGCAATTGAGTTCTCTGTTGAAGATGATTCATCTTTTTCAAAGTTAGGAGTATTAAAAATAACTTTTTTTTCTTCTTTTGTTGTAATGTTGGTGAATTTTCAGATGATTTTATTGAATCTGTAGAAATTCTTTGCAGAATTTTAACAGTTTCTTTTTGATCAGCTGATTGTTTGTTATGTAAAGGTTTTACAAAATCATCAATTCTAACAAACATTTCCTCTAAGGAATTGAAGTCAGAGTGCATAAACAGATCAAATTCCTTTTCTGAATTGATAGAATCTAGAGAAGTTGAAGATGATAGATCAGACAACTTTTTGTTCTCAGGATGTTTTTGTAACTTTTGTTCCATAATTTTAAGTTCAGCCTTGAGAGATTTCTTTTCGGTCTCAAATTTTTTAATATGTTTGAATGTACTCTTCAGACAAATCCTTTTCAGAATATGTTTGAATGTACTCTTCTTTAATATCAGTATTATTGCTTGCTTCATTTATTCTGTTATAATCAACGGAATTTTGCATTTTGTCTGATCGTAATCTTTTTGTTTCTTCACTAGATTCTACTTCATCAGATGCTTTCATAAACGTCATTTTTAATCCTAAGTTCATGTATCTGACATCATATAAAGTTGGTGAACTAGATATTGCCTTTGTCAGATACTTGAGATTTTCCCAACCAATACCAGATTTAGAATTATAAAATTCTGTGTCTTTTGGTTGATTTAAATAAATGGTTTGATCTGTTTGCCCTCTTTTGATAAATTCATCTTCCATCTTCTTTATTTTCTCATAAAGTTTAGTTCGTTCTTCAAAAATAGCATGATATTTTACAGAAAAATTTGAAGCTTCTAATTCTGCTATTCTCAGTCTTTCTTGTAAGTCAGATATATTATGATTAAGTTCTTGTAATTTGCTTTGAAGTTCTTTTTCTTTATCTTGTAAATCTGAAACTGCTCGTAAGGCTAATGCTTTATCTTTTGAAAAATCTAAAACTAAATTATGTTCATTACGAAGCTTATTTTCCAAAGAGTGAGCATTTTTGTTTTCAGCCTTTAACGATTTTTCAAACTTTTTAAGCATAAAGGCCATATGAGTTAATTTCTCTTCTAGCACACAAGAATCATCAATATCAGAGTCAGAGTTAGAATGTACCTCCGGTGTGTCTGAACCATCTGATCTTTCTGACTCTGAATCTTCATTATCCTTTTCTTCAGTTTTTCCAGTTGCCATCAACGCAACTTCTTCTGTCTCTTCCTCCTCAGACTCTTGTCTTGCATCATCCTCTTCATCAGTTAATCCAACCCATACTTCATCCTCAGCTATCATGGCTGACTCACTTAATTCTGACTCATTAAAAACTTCTGATTTCAGGCAAATATGAGCATCCTCATCTAGGATGTCTTCATCTTCAGATAACTGCAACAATTGGTCATCCTCCGCCATAAGAGCTTTTCCAGCCTCTTTTTCTTTGGCTAAGAGAGTCTTTCTCGTATAGTAGTCTGAGTTTTTGACTACTGGAAGTCTACATTCCCGGGCAAAATGACCTGGTTTTCCACAGTTATAACATTTCTGCTCTGAATCTTTCTTTGCTGACTTATCTGATTTGTCAGCCTTTCTTCCACTGCTTTCTCCAGATTTTTCATATTTTTCCTTTTTCTCAAATTTCCTCGAGCCAGTCTTGTAGCGCATCTTATTGTTGGTTGGCTTTCGGTAGAATTTCTTTTGAAATGCTTTGGTTAGCAGTGCCATCTGCTTTTCCATTTCTTCAATCTCAGAATCTGCAGATGAATCGGAGGATTCTGATTCGGAAGAGGTACTGCTGACTACTGCCCTTTTCTCCTTTTTCAACTTATATTTGTACTTCTTTCTGCCAGTAAACCCAGCAGGTCAGCAGTCTCTTTCTCGGATTTCATCTTTCCTGATAATTTCCTCAATACAACCTCTTGGTAGTTATTGAGGTTCTCAAAAATCATATGAAAATCCATTTCTTCAATTTCCTTTGTCTGCTGGATAATCATAGCATACTTCTCCCATTCAGGGTTTAGTACATTTAAGAACTTGACATTTATGTCGAGGTTGGACTTTGTCACTCCATTTCTTTTCATTTCACTTACCAAACTCACAAACCTCAGATAAGTGTTTTCCAGTAGTTCTCCTTCACGAGCTCTAAAATTCTCAAATGTCATTAGATTGTTTCTAGCTCTGTTTGTAGCAGCTCTATCAAATCCCCTCATTAGTTTACACACTTCATCCCATATGGATTTGGCAGTTTTTGTGTTTGTGAGACATGTGTAAATTTCATTGGGGATTGAGATCAGTAATAATTTCCTTGCAGTTTTATCCCCTAATTTTCTTTTCTTTTGTGCCTCAGTCAAGTTGGTAACCTCAACTGTCCTTGGCGGAATCGGGGGATTTCCAGTGGGTACTCCGGGGATTGTTTCCATGAATGTAGCTAGTCCTTCGGTTAAGGATTTCAACATTTCTTCTGACTAATCATGAAAACTTATGAATTCTAGAAACCTCTCCCTCCATTGGACGTATTCTCCCCTGTAAAGAATTGGGGGTTTGGTTTCTAATCCTATTGCTAGAGCGTCTTTTGACATTGTGATTGATATTTTGGAAACTGTCCAAGATCTGATGAACTTTGATTGAAATTGAAATTGTTGAACAACAGTTGAAAGTTGATCAACCTTTATAAGAATGATTAGTGAAACTCTATTGAATCAACTCGAATCTACAGCAAAGTAACTTGTTAGAAGCAATAATCAACTCGAATCTAACACTGATGAAACTCGAATGATGGTGTGTAAAACTCGGATGATGTGTTGTAAAATTAGAATGATGTGTGTAAAACTCGAATGATGTGTTGTAAAACTCGAATGATGTTTGTATGAAACTCGAATTAAATTGAGTGAAACTCGAATTACTCTTCTGTGAAACTCGAATATACTTGTGCAAAACTCGAATGATTCTTCTGTGAAACTCGAATATACTCGTGTAAAACTCGAATGAAATTCGAATTTACTTGTGTGAAACTCGAATGAAATTGAGAGTAAACTCAATTGACTAATCAAGTCAACTCGAATCAACTAAGATCCAACTCGATTGATTAATCAAGTCAACTCGATTCACTTGTTTGTCAACTCGATTGAAAAATGCACTAAACTCGAATTACAAACACAGTCGACTCGAATAACAAATACAATCAACTCGAATTGCACATAAACTATGTGTATACCGAGTTTCTTAGCTTTTCAGATTTTTCAAGTCTGAAATTCAAAATAATTTGTAAAACACAGCCAATTTCACCCAAATTGAAATCGAAGGTAAGGATTTTGATAACAAACACTTTTTGTGAAACAATTTTGTCCAAAAATAGATCTAGACGTGACTTTTTCAATAGAACAATGATAAACTTTGGGTTTTTCAAAATTTCAGAAAAATCACTAGATCTTTTTCTGTGTTTGATGAATCAAAACAAGTTTATAGTCAATTGAATCGACTCCTGATCCTATTCCTTCGATCCAAATTTCAGAGTGTATGATCAACAGATTAAAAACCCTTGATGATTTTAGGGTTTTTCGAAAAAGAAATTCAAGAACAGTTCGTAAATCTCAATTTCAGATTCAAAGATTCACCCCTAAAAGCTCTGATGTGAATTTCAGTTTCTTATCAATCAAACAACAATATCAATTATCAAGAACAATAATAGGAATCAAAACTAACCGAATGATTATATTTCAGATTTGTAGATTACAATGATGCAAATGGAAGCTTCGATATCAGTAACCGTTTCTTTGAAATTAATGCGTCCAAATGTAATTGTCAGAGATCTATCTATTTTGAAAGTCAAAAACACTATTTATATGCATTCATTACAACTATCAACTAATTACAAAATAAACCATTTACTTTGCATTCCATCAACTAAAATGAATTCTAACATGAATTATCGTTATAAACAGGTTTGCATGAAAGAATTATGTTACAAATGCAGGTTTTTTTCAAAATAAATGGTTTAAAAACAAAAAAAGTGCTACCAAATTTTTTATTAACATTAGCAATGACATTGTATCGTTGCTAATATTAGCAACCATTTTTGTTGCTAAAATCTCGTTGCTAATATTCTAATAGCAAGAAATAGAAGTCGTTGCTAAACATAGCAATTAGCAACGAATAAATATCGTTGCTAAATCAGCAAGGAATAATGTGTCGTTGTTAAATGTAGAAATTAGCAACGAAATCAACTTCCAGTTTTTACGACCAAATACAAATTTCGTTGCTATTTTAGCAACGAATTACAAAATTGTGTTGCTAAATCTATTTAGCATTGGGCGTTTCAGCTTCGACTTAATTTCGTTGCTAATTTCGTTGCAAACATGGATTAGCAACGATTTTAAGGCATTTAGCAACGAAAAATGGTCGTTGAAATTTGCGGTTTTTCTAGTAGTATATTGATTTTCGGTTTAAGCAATCAATAGAGACAAAATGACCACCTAATCAAGAAGGGATTAGAATTCACTTAAAACAGAAACATATAGTTTTTAAAACCATAGAATGAGGCCACTTTCGATTCTCAATACTATACCATTTCGTTTTATGATTTTCGTTCCGAATTACGATTTAGAGAATAACAAGATAAAGGCAAAGCGAACAATTAATCAATGTGTAATTTCTTAATCATACAAAACAGAATAATGTGGGGTTCCAAACCCATCTCATTTGGTCGATGATAGTCCCACAAGATTAAACCATTGTTTTTTTGATTTTCGACTAAAACTGTAAAATTAAAATCGAAATAATCATCAAACGAATCAAGCTACAAATCAAACCATCGAATCAAAAATATGTATTCTGATCAACCATAGGGTCCGAAAACCCTACCCATGACCAATTCATCACTACTTCAAAAACGGGACTTTTGTTTTTGATTTTCGCATAATTCGTTGCAAAGTATTCAAACACTTTTGACAAATCAGACCCTTGACCATTACTTGATCATCACCGAATCCATAGGGTTCAAATACCCTAGCTTGGCCGAATCGATCTACGATTACAAAACCTTCGACAGTCCCAATTTTGGCTTTGACTAACGCGTTTAATTGCTTAAAATCAAAACTTTATTATGAATGTGAAGTAAGAACACATAAATAATTAGTTTAATATCGATTAGACGTGGCTCATATACCATTGTTGGTTTTGTAGCACACTTTGCAAAACAATGTATGAGATGAAGCCGACTTTCAACACTGAATATTGTCTCGTGCGACTCCTGATTCTCGACGGATGACAAAATGAGGACACTATGGTATGTGTATGAGAGGGAGGCCGATTTTCTTCTCCTTCCCCGAAGAGAATTCGGCCTCTATATATAGCGGAGGGGGGTGTCATTAAAGTTAATTGATCTTATCTTATTAAACCCTAGATTTATTTTTATCTTATCCTCAAGTGTTATCTTTTAATTCATCCTATCCATTAAAATGTGCATCTTTATTTTATCTAGTAGTAATAATTAATTATTATCTAATTAATAATTAATAAGACACTTTAATTATCACTGCTTAACAATTTGATCCCTGCAATATTGTTATTACTTCCCTATTTGATTCCGTTTTATTTAGTTAATTACCAAATGACTTAATAAGCCTTATTAATAATATTTTATATTATTTATGCTCGTTTAATACGCACGCTTGTTCGTTGACGCTCATCGATGGGACCCTCCGGTGACTTATAATCTCAACTACTATGCTCGGTAATGTCATTTTGGCACATAAACACTAAAATTAGGTCTGCTTTGGTCAAGTCTGAAGTCATTTTATCACTAGTTAACTTACATTTGTGGTACTTATTGGAGATTATAAAGCTTTGGGAGTTTGGTAGTCAAATTACGTACTCAAGTTGATATGATAGACTAGCAAGACTTGTACTATTTATAAATTTAATTTGAAAATTGCTTGTAATAACTTTAATTTTTAATTAATTCATCTTAGTTTTGATTGATAATTAGATTTCCAACTGAGACCTCTTTTATAAGATTCTTACGAAAGTTGGATCTAAAAAACTTTAAATTTTTTATATGTGAGAATTTATTTGTTAAAGTTCTTCTCCCATTCTCACAAAGTCAAAACTTTTGTCACATGATCTCATTCTTATATGTATGTATATGTACACACACATCTAGTCAATATTTTTTCGAGCAATTCAAACATTTCAACTAATTTAAGTATCAAGCTCCGCTTTTATGTGATTCGACCTCAAAGCTATATACCAAAATATAACTCGAAACATGTTCATTTATACATTCGAGCTTTTCGAGCCAAGTTAGAACTTAATTCGAGTACTTCTCGAGCCGAACTTGAACCTGTTTTTTAAAATCTCATCGATCTATTAAGTCGGTTAATCTATTTGCAGCCCTACTTACAATAAGTTTAATTAAAGAGGCTAGAAGACCTATTGATCATAGATTTGACAGGGATCTTGACAACCAAAAGTTGCCGCATCTTTTGATAAATAAATGCAAAGTCTTAAGCGTTGAACGAGTCACATACAATTATAGATGTTCAATTACATTGGAGTTGACTTTATTCAGGTTGACTTTCAAATCTTCATACTATAGTATACACATCTTCAGGCACCAATGCACCATGCGATTACTTACTAAAGAATAATTGTTTCATTAAACAAATTAGTTTTTTTTTTCTTTTTTTGCACGTCCCATCTAATTCTACTCTTAAATGTACACATTTGTTCACAATGGAACTCGAACCCCAACCTCAGGGTCTCCCTTAACACCTGGTACCACTCACCTACAAGCCCTTTGGTATTAATCAACTTAGTTTATTTTATCATAACGGGATAAAGACATACAATAACACCTAAGTTTAGTTTTGTTCCATTTAGATGTTGTAGATTTTTTTTTTGTTTTCATTTTGTAGTTATATTTTTGCTTTTACTTTCATTTGATATCTACAATTTTCTTTTGTTTCTGTTAGGTAATTATATTTTTCTTTGTCTCCGATAAATGCTCTTTAACATATGAAAGTTATATAATTGATATAGATCTTTAGGCAAAAGCTTTGTATTTGATATAATGAAAATTAGAGATGTGTAAAACTTGAGACTGGACCGAAAAACCGACGAACTATATCAAACTGAAACAGGTACCATCTACTCTGATTCTTGATAATTCGTCACTTTTTCGAGCTAGTTTCGAGTTCCGTGCATCCCTAATTTTTATAATATCAATATGAATAGTCGTGTAGAGAGTTTTACCCGTTGTATATCATTTACAAGTTAAAAATCATTTATTTGAAACAAAAGAAAATTATAATTTACTTAATGGAAACAAAAAAAAAACTACTAAATGAAAACAAAATAAAAAGTATAACTACCAAATGGAATAAAATAATACAACACATGAATGAAAACAAAAATAAAAATACACATTTACTACGTATCATTATCCCCATCGTAAAATCTTTAAAAAAATGGTTCTCGATTGAGGAATGAATCAAACAATGCCGAGCACATGTTTCTATTCCATCATCGGCAATAATTGTTAAATTTATTTGTTTCCTTTTCTATGACATGGTCAAGTTTGTTATATTTTAAGTATATTAAAATAGTTAAAATTTTGATAAAACGTTACTAGAGCACATGCTAATATCAATAATCCTAATCCCTATTTTATTTTGGTAATTAGTTGATAATCATTTTTAAGAACTAAGATTAAAGAACGATTTACGAAATCAACAATAATATATATAATACTAGTTTATTACCCGCGTATTACGCGGATATTTTTAATATATATAATATATAATAAATAAAAAGATAAAGATATAAATATTATTTTTTAAACAAAAGTATATAAGGTGATATTATTATTCATTATGACCTATTAATTTTGTATATTTCTAAATATATATGAAGAGTAATTATTTTCTTATATATTTTTTTGAATTTTTATTATATTATTTTATAATTAATAAGTTAGTATATTATTAAATTCTGTTTGATTTGATTTGATTTGAATTTAAAAGTGGATTATATTAGATTTGAATAAATTTAATTAATAAGTTAGTAGAATATTAGATTTTGTTTGATTTGATTTGATTGCAATTTAAAAGTGGATTATATTAGATTTGGTTTAGGGTTTAGGGTTTCTTTATTCTTTTTAAAATCTATAACTGTCATGTGTCCATTCATGGTGACGACACGTGGCTTCACCAGAAATGAGTATAGTTACTCTTTTAATAGTGTAGATAGATATAATAATTATTCATTCTCTTCATTTCTTGTACCAAACTTTCAAATTTTATAATATCAACAAATATTGTATGATAACTCTTCTTCTTTCAACCCAATTTAACTTGTATCAACTCTTAATATACTCTTCGACTTAACTCAAGTCATAATCCATATTTTTTTTACTTGTCAAATGAATTATTTTACCAAGTGTTAATAGTTTTACTAACTTAAATCAATTAAATAAATAAAAAAAAACCTTACCAACAACTTTTCCAACATTTATCTTACCCATATAATAAATATACTTTAGTTAAAAATTATAATGTGTATCAAATACTTTAGTTAAAAATTATAATGTGACGTATTTCTATATATTGTCCAGCTAAAAAATTGAGCTCTATCTGAATTAAACATTAAGCTCCATGTAATATGTATTATATTAGAATAGAAAACTAAAATATATTTACCATATGGGTAAGAAATAAGAGTACATGTATTATATCGATACATTCTAAAAAGTACGTTGGTATTGTGTAACTTTTTCGTATCTACAATGGAAAGAATCCTCCATGGTTTTTATTGAAAATGTGCCAATTACATGAAGCCAAGAAGGTGGGTAACATTACAAGAGTAATGATGCATTCCAAGTTGGTTTCTTAAAAGGGTACAAATCCTAAATGCTAAATTAGCATCGCATCGTATCAAATAGAATCATTATTATGCCCGAATAACGCAAGCTAACATCAGCCATCTTTTTACAGCTCGTCTCGGGAAGTTTCATCTTTTCTAGCATCAATGAATGATGCAAAAGCTTCAAGTATTGACACGTACACGTCGATCCCTTTCAAGTACTCTTCCTTGTTCAAAAACTACAACAAAAAACAGAAATCAGTAAGCTAGGATACTCTGTTGCTTGAAATCAAATATAAAGAGTCGTTTGGTTCATGGAATGGAATTCGAACCAATTCGATTTTAAGTTTAGCTTGTTTGAAACTTTTGATAACAAAAATAAAGTTGAGTTTTATTTATTTACATCAAATTCTTTGTTTATACGAATTTGACATTTCTACCAACTAATACATGAATTAGATTTCAACCTACATTTTTAACAATACCAAAAATTATCATTACTCTTCAACATCAAACACACTAATAACTAATATTTAAATTCCAATTCCTTCAAATGTCATTCCGCGAACAAAACGTCCCCCAAGTTTTTGGAATGGTTATAGTGTCTTTGGAACATTGTTTACAAGAACAATTAATTAAAATTTATTTAAATTCCAAAAAAATCCATGACCGAATAGTTTGTTATTCCTCAGTCCACACTCTTTGTGATGAGATATAAACTCAATATTTTAGAACCTACATCCTTAGCCGACCATAAACACCAAAACCACACCCCACCCCACCCCACACATTATATTTGGAATTTAAATTTCAATTTCTTCATTTCATTTCACAAACCAAACTAGGCCAAAGTAATATCGGTACATTTTTTTCGTTTTGCATTCTTTTGTTTCTTTTAGTTTCAAGTATGTAGGGACCCAAAAATAAGGGTTCAACTCAAAGTGATTTACTAGATGTTAACATGGGTCAAGAGGCTCACCTCATTATGGTCGTGAAGAAGGATAGGAGTGTTTGCCATCGGAGAAAAGCCGATTGCTGGCACACCCCTCAACCGGAAGTAACGAGCATCAGTTGAAGCAGGAAAGATCTCGGGCTTTCCAATTTTCCCATTAGCTTTAAGTATAGCTTCCTCCAGGAGGGACCACCAAGGATTTGAACTATCATGAGCAGTCAAAATCGGCTTTCCGTTCTCGTCAGTCACGGAAACCTTTTGCTTAAACTGTCCATGCATATAAATAGTTAATACAATGCACTTCAAGAAACTAGGACCATACACATCAAAACAGCCATAGTCCCAAATCCCAATTTACTCCCACTGTCCCAAAATATATGTTCATCGTTAAAAAAAACACGTAATTCTAGTGATCTGTAATGAGTACAATTTCTAATCATTCAAATGAAATGTTTACCGTTAGTTATTAATAATATTTAAAAAATGTCAACTTTTTTTAACATTATATTGAATGGGGTATAATTGGAATCATAGGGGAAAAAAATTATTAATTGAACATTATAGTGAATGGCCTTTCAGAAAAAATAATAATAATAATGATTGGAATCATAGAAATTATAACTATCACTTTGAGAGTGGACATTTATTTTGAATCAAACAAAAAAGGGAACACATTTATTTCGAGACAGAAGGAGTAATATGTTGTCCTAAGCCATTACACAGCATTATTTTGTGAACGCAAGGGAATGAACCTTAATCCGCTAAATAATGCTAAACTAAAAACAGAAATAATACAACCCAAGAGATGTTCATTTTGCTTGAAGACGATTAAGTTTCATAGATATGTGGTAAAAAAAACCCAGAAAGTTGTCATTTTCTCCAAGGAATCTATGCTCCAATAGATATCGCTATTTGGTGTCTGATTATGTATGACATTGATCGAGAGTACAAGTTCCTACGTTTTACACAAATGCATTAGCTACTTTTGCTTTTTTCTTGTAACAAAAGTTCAATCAGATTTTTCTCGCTTTCTCAGAGCATGCATTCACACAAGTCACGGAGAGAAGATCATGTCAAGCAGAAAAAATACGATATAGAAATGGGATAAATGCATAAAAAAGTAACCTACTTAAGGCTGATATCTATTTGAGATAACAAACTAAATTTGCAATTATAAAAAGGTAACATAGTTTTAGAAATTTTTTATGAAAAAAGTGTCACTAAAAGGGTTGTCAAAGGTGCAAAACGGTCACTAAAATCAAGAAATTACCTTTTTATAATATTTCTAGATATTCTGTTACCTTTCCATGAGAGCAAATTTACTTCATTACTTGAAATAGAAATCAGCTCTAAACATGTTACATTTTAATATTGCATCACTTAAAAGCAAGGAATTAAGACGGAACTACTTTACCTCAAAAGACATGTTACGTGAAGCTGGGGCCCATTCTTCAGCAATTCGTCTCTCTAAGGAGGCTTGATCAGCAATTGGCGGAACTCGAATATCAAAACCAGCCTGTGCTTCAGATGGCTGCAGATTCATGACAAAACCCTGATGGAGAAAACATGGTTTTTTAGAGTTCTTACATGTGTAACATCCTCAATGACAACAAAGAAGATTATATAAGCAATGCAATAACTACAGGGAAACGATTAATAGTAATTGTTCTATGTAAACTTCATTCATTCCTGGTTGGCTTCCTAAAATGTGTTAAGACACAAACTATTGCACATACAAGCAAGGCAATAACTACTGGGAAACGATTAACGGGTCCAGTATTCGATGATCAGCCCACTGAGTCTTTACGGGTTTATCTGCCCAGGCCTTGGAAAGTTTATTACGGGAAGAGGATTCGGGGACAGCTGTAGGGTGGATATCCCATATTCTCCAAGTTGTTATGCGTGACTGATGAAAGAGAATTATTTATATATAGTTATGACAATTGTTACAAGGAGCCAAGGAGGTCATGGTGACAATAATTTTCTGTTGAGATCGGCTATAGTAACTTGGGTAGTAGGGTTTGCCACTCTGTAATTACCCTTTCTGATTTGTTGCTTCCATTTGAATATTCAATCAGCAGCTTAATTCTCTGATTTAACTCTCTGATTTAGATTTCTATCAATTGGTTCCATTGCTGGGAAACTGGAAAATAATGGTGAATCCAAAACCCTAGTGACCACCAGGTAACAGCCCGTATTGATGCTCAACATGAGAAGCTCAAAACACGAATGTCTAAGGTACATGACCTTTCTCAGACTGTTCAATCTGTGAAGGAGCTTATAGGAGAGCTACCCAACTCATTTGACAAGATGATGATGGTTGATTATCTGAAACACCATGAAAACAGCCTGATCCAAACCCTTCGGTTTCAGAGTCCAAGGACTCGGATTTGGGATGGAAGAAAAAAATTTAATAGAAAAAATGAGTCCACAATCCGCACGATTTCATCATAGCAGACCACTTTGAAGACTCCCTCTTTTGTATGCCTAAGGTAAAGCTTCCATTATTTATATGTGCACATCCCAGAGGATGGATCACCAAAGCCAAACCCTACTTTCAGGTTTATCAAACTTCCCATGCTTAGAAATTGTAACTCACCCAAATGTTTATGGAGGGTTCAGCCTTTAAATGGTTCATTAATCTCTTATTCAAAAACCCAAACACCACCTGGGAACAATTTTGAGAGGAATTAACGATTTGGTTCGGTGCAACCAAATTTCAAAACGCACATTAAGCACTTGGATCCTTGTATCAGGAGGATAATATGGATGAATATATAGACTTTTGACGCATTCTTCCCTTATCCCAGAACAATCAGAGGCCCAACCCATGGGTATTTTCTGTGTCGTCTTCAAGGATATCTGTGAAAGTGAGAGCAAGAGAGAGAATCATGCGTACATCTCATTGATCATACGTAAAAAATATACAAAGATATAATTAGACCTATTTACACTTTGGTCCCTAAAGATGTACAATTTACAATTCTAACACTCCCCCTCAAGATGGATTTATATATCCATAGGTTCCAAGCTTGTTGTATATATATTTGACTCAGGGGCCTCGTAAAAGCTTTGTAAATCCATCTGCTAGTTGGTTATTAGAATTAACAAATTGAGTGACAATTAAACCATCATGCAATTTATCACTGACAAAATGGAAGTCAATCTCAATGTGTTTCGTCCTCTCATGAAAAACTGGATTGGAGACAATATGAAGTGCAGCTTGGTTGTCGTCACATATGAGCTTCATTGAATACACCTTGCAAAACTTTAGTTCTTCAAGAAGTTGCTTGATCCATACGAGCTCACATGCTGCATTTGTCATTGCTTTGCACTTAATCTTGCTACCACCTTTTGCTTCTTATTTTTCCAAGATACTAGATTACCCCCAAAGAGAACACAGTAACCTGAGGTTGATCTTCTACTAAAGGGGCAACCACCATAGTCTGCATTAGTTTAGCAATATACCTCCATGTTCCCCTTGTTTCCATACAATAGACCTTTTCTTGGAGATCCGTTATTATATTTCAGAATCCGTAAAGCAACTTCCCAACGAGTATCACACAGAGCATTCAGGAACTGACTAACTATACTCCAGCAAAAGAGATATTTGGTCGTGTTATGGTGAGATGTTTCCCTTGATCTGCCAAAGGCGCCCCTGGCCTGGTAGGAGTTCAACATTAGGATCCATTGGTGATTCAACCGGCTTGCAATCCGTTAGATGAGCTTGTTCCAGAATGTCTACAGCATACTTCCTTTGGGATATCGAAATTCCATCTTTCGACTTTGCAACTTCAATACCTAAAAATTACCGGAGATTGCCCATATCTTTCGTCTGGAAATGCTTGAATAAATGGTATTTCAACTTTTGTATTCCCCGATGATCATTCCCAGTGATAACTATGCCATCCACATACAGTATCAAGTACACGCAATGGAAAACTGAATGATCTGCTTCACTCATTTTCATTCCAAAGTTTTTGACTACTGAGCTAAATCTCCCAAACCAAGCTCTGGCAAATTATTTTAGGCAATAAAGAGATTTTCTTAGTTTGCAGATTAATTCTGACTCTCCTTAAGCAACAAACCCAGGAGGTTGCTCCATATAAACCTCTTCCTGCAGATCACCATGGAGGAAAGCATTTTTAATGTCAAGTTGGTGTAATGGCCAATCACGCATAGCGGCCATTGATCAGAGAATGCGGATACTTGTCATTTTGGCAACCGAAGAAAAGGTGTCACTGTAATCCAGACCATATATTTGTGTATAGCCCTTGGCCACCAAGCGAGCTTTGAGACGATGAAGCTTACCATCCAATCCGACCTTTGGAGCGAATACCCAACAACATCCCTCTATTGTTTCACCTGGTGGTTAGGGAACCAAGGGAATCAACTCCCAATTCCCATTCGAGTGTAAGGCGGTGATTTCATTTCATTGACCATGGCTGATGCCAACCTGGGTGAGATAAAGCCTCTCCTGCAGTTTAGGAACAGGAACACAGGCAAGACTCGCAACACATGCAGAATATATGGGATATACACGACCATAGTGGACATAGTTGTATATGTTGGACACCAGAGTAGAAACCACAAAAAAAAAAAAAAAAAAAAAAAAAAAAAAAAAAAAAAAACCCAAGCAAGCAAGTGAAGGCATATGAATATGAAAAATGGAGAAGAAATTTTGTTGCTAATATTATTTCACCATGCAAAGCCTTGAACTAAAACATGAGGTTCTACCAACTACTAATCCTAAAAACAAAGAAATAATGCACCACTCTCCACTATTCTGGAAACATACATCTAACTCCCAATTAATTTCCTCAATGGTCAGGTTGCCTTTGACAAGATCAACCCATGCCACGGTTAATTAACCCTTGACTTGATAGTTGGAGCGCAATTCGGTACGTAAATTTGTGGATTACTTTGGACCGGGAACGTGGTTCAGTAGTTTAGGCGTATCCGGTAGGTAGGTTCATTTCGATACGCTATACCTTACATTTTGGTACGTGTATCGACTATCAAAAACATATTCGAGAAATATAAATATTAATATTCAAGAAACGTTATGATCAAAAACCAAACCAAAAACATTATAACCAAAAACCAAACCAGGAACATCAAGGATTAACCAAAGTACCAAACCAGAAACAATAATGCCAAAAACCAAACAAAATCAGTCTCCATAACTCCAAAACAGAAACAGTACATCACTCAATCAAACCGTTGTCTTTTTCATTTCTCATTCTCCACGTCTTCATCATCTGGATTCTCCCAAACCATTTCTTCTAGTTGTAAACTGGAGTCTTTTATGTATGTACTTTCAGGGTTAATGTCCAATTTTTTGTGAGGACCGGATTTATATGAATCTGGAAAACGAGATTGGAGTCGAATGTTGGAGTGAATGAAAACCAATTTGTCAGCTCTTTACAATTTAATAATATGTACTCCAATTTCTTTCCGCCGAAGAGCAACTAATCAGTTGTGATAGTACCTTTTTTTGCCACTTCGGCTAATTCTGGTGTTTCGGGTCCATAGGTGACCACTAATCTATTTCATCCATTGTCACGAAATGTGCTTGTGTTGCCACCATGAAATAGATCCTTTTCTTCGTATGAAATGTTGCAAATTGCTCTCGTAACACTCTTTCATCTTGTTCATTTTCTGCAATTCTATTGAAGGCTTTCATAACACCAAGCACAACTTATCCATCTAGACTTGGTGTTTGTCTAGGATTACCATCGGGAGCTAACTTTTTAAGATATGTTTTATCACAAAATCCAGGATTCAATGCAAACCCCAAACAATGTACTGGATTCTCATCTTCTTCCACCTAGCAACAACTATTTTCTCAACTTTCGAGTAATAGCTAGAATATGTATTTTCTTTCATGATATGATTTATTTCACCCAACATGTTATCCTTCCTTTCATAAATTTCACTCATTTTAGGACTTTTACCATCACAAAACTTTATTAGTAGAAAAATAGGTTTAGTAATTGTCAAGACATTCTCAACATTATCCCAAAATTCATCATTCTTATTTGTATCAACAATTTGAGACCCAAGAATTCTTGTGTTTTCATCCCCATTTTTAAGGGTGTGATTAGTTTCAGAATATTTCTAAAATTTCCATTTCACTTTTGAAGAAAAATGAAAACTTGTATATTTAACAACAATGCCCTTAAATTTCATTTCACTTTTTAAAATACTACTTTCTATACTCTCTTACTTTTCTATCACCTGCCCTATATCTACTTTCTATACTCTCTCTCTCTCTTACATTTTAATCAACTACCCTATATTTATATTATTTTTTTTACTTTTCTATCACCTATCTCATTTTTCATTAAAAAAAAAAAGACTTTATCATCTAAACAAGTTTTCACTTTTATAGGAACCCTTGATTTTTCTTGAAAACTATAAATTGAAAACTGAAATGAAAATGACTAGTTTCGTTAACTAAACGCAACCTAACCTATTCCCCAAAAGAATTAAGGACAATAGTGGTGACAAGAACCTCCCTACAATCCTTTATTCTTTTTAACATGTAGTGGGACGCAAATCGGGTTTTTGCAACCTTTAACAACTCTAATATTAAATTTTCTCGAAAAATAGATAAGGCATGAGTGTGGTTAAGAATATAGTTAACAATTGACTTGCCTCTTTTATACGTATTATGTAGCCAATAAAACTCTTTTGTCATATCTTTGAAAATCAAATTTAAAGCGTGAACGCAACAAGGAGACCAAAAGATATGTTTGTATACATTCTCGAACTCTTATCCGACCGCTTTACAATTAGCTGCATTATCTATTATCACTTGCAATACATTACTTGGTCCAACATTCTCAATAACCCCAAGTAGAAATTTAGAAATCTCTACTCCCGTTTTTTCAACCTCCAAAAAACCTTCCACATACATGAACATTGCTTCACGAGAATTCATGGCTAAGACATTGATAAGTGGCTGATGCTTCAACCATCGACCCGAGACAATTGAAACCCCTTGTACGAAGTGTCTTTCACTTGTGTTAGATCCTTCTCAGCGTTCCTAACGCATTCGTCAAGTCACCATCCTCGCCTTATCACTCGATAGAGGTTTTTATCCATCCGATGCCTTTTTGATAGCATTCACCATTTCATTAAATTTTGGGTTGTGTAACACATTGAAAGCAATCCCATTTGCACACAAACCTCTAATGATCTTCAAGTCAACGCTGTTTCTCTCCAGCATCCCAAAATTTTCTTCAGTTTGCTTCTTTAGGGATGCATTTTTGGAAAAAATCGAATTCTTTAAAGACTTTGCAACTCCTGCTTCTTTTACTTTATGCCAAAGGCTTTTTATGTTTTCCCTATATTTAAGCAATGCTGGCATCTTCTAATCTTTGCCTTTTTCCCTATTGGCGCCCAAATAAGTGGACATGAATTTTGTAGACGAACTAGCGTACTTGACTTTACAGTCTTTGCAATTTACTATTACCAACACCAACTGTAACAGCCTTAATTCCTTGCAAATGCTTAAAATAACCTCAATTCATTTTATGCAAAAATTTAGCAATAGGCAAAGTTTAAAAAGCCAAGACAAGAACAAAAGAGAATGAAGCCTAACCAAGGAACAATACAAGCAAACACAAATGTAGTTTACTAGGCTCCCTTCCCACATGCCACATACACCACTCTACTAGCATGACATGGCAACTCTACTAGCATGACATGGCAACCTAAAATGATGAGTTGTCTTACCCTCCAAGAAAGTGGCAAGTCTACAAGTTCTACTAAGCAAAGCTAAGGGAGTGAGTGAGCAACTTACAATCTAGACAACTTGGTAAACAAGTACCATAAAGCAATACCTAAACACTATAAATATATGGCTTGGGGGCACTCTTCCTTTTCATCCCAAAACATTATCTAGAAAGCTTAAAAGAATATTGAAGTTTCAAGACAAAGCAAAGTGAGTATTTATGTGCTTTAAATGAGATACATATGTGCTATATCAAACGTTCTATGCATGTTTATCTCATGACTATGTCATTCATATGGTTTAGAACATAAATTTTTCATGCACCCCTATGTATGAAAGTTTTACACATGTTAAGAATGTCATTTATATACCCGGGATATAAAATTAAGGGACGTCTTGCAAACGAACCTTATTGGGCAGCCCTTATGTGGACCCAAGGTTAAAAAAACCTATGACAAGTTGATATGCTTCAACATGTACATTATGAACTTTGAAAGATACATTCTTGTGCATAAAAGCTTATTTTAACAATTATATGATCATGAAACCATTCTTACTCACTAAGCATAAGGCTTATGTATTCATGCATGTATCTCAGGGAACAAGGACTAAAGAGGTGATGAAGCATCGTTATAAATTTTAGAATTTCTCTTATCTTTCTCCTTGAATTGTAACCTTGGGCTATTGTAATATGTCAAGAAATAAATGAAGAAGGAACTTTCATTTAGTTTGAGAAATGGATATCACACCAACATATCTTACTTCTTCTAGCAGTGGTTGGTTGCATCCTTCTCTTGGGTAGCTCATTGACTTTCTTGAATTTGTGGTTCAACAAATCCTTCTGTATCACTATCCTCTGGATTAAAGGTATTCGGTACAAAGGAACCAGACCCAAACATCATTTTCAGTCAAGGGAAAAAAAAAAGAACGAAAGCTAAGTTTGAGTTTGAAACCGAAAGATTGAAGAGTAGAAGATGATATGAAATTGAACATTCTACACAAATTAATAAGAGTTACAATGAGAAATTGAATCATCAGATTGTTGTTGAGAATAATGAAATTGGTACACTAAATGAATACGAGCAGTCGACTATGTGACTATGATTTGGATCGCATTGTTTACGAGAGAGTTTACGTTTTTCCCACCATCCTTCTCTTGCAAAGCAATCAGTACCAAATTGAGGAATTGTGATCCTAAACGTGTTCCTTAGGTGATTGGATTGACATGAAAAGTGTACCAAATCGAGTTGAAAAACGATTAGAATCGAATTGAAAAGGGATTAGGATGGAATTGAGTAACGTACCATTAGCAATCAAACTATCAATGTTTTAGCCATGAATTGTCGTGGAAAAATGTTCATGTACGCGGAAGATTTTTCTGAGGTTGATAAAAACGGAAGTAAAGATTTCTAAATTTCTACTTGGGGTTATTGAGAATGTTGGACCAAGTAATGTATTGCAAGTAGTAATAGATTATGCAACTAATCGTAAAGCGGTCGGACAAGAGTTCGAGAATGTATACAAACATATATTTTAGTCTCCTTGTAGCATTCACACTTTAAATTTGATTTCCAAAGACATGGCAGAAGAGTTTTATTGGCTACATAATAATATGTATAAAAGAGACAACGCAGCTGTTAAGTACACACTCATGCCTTATCTATTTTTTGAGAAAATTTATAATTGGAGATGTTAAAGGTTGCAAAAATCCGATTTGCATCCCACTACATGTTAAAAAGAATGATTGATTGTAGGGAGGTTCTTGCCACCATTATTGTCCTTAATTCTTGGAGGGAATAGGTTAAAATGGGGATGAAAACAAAAGAATACTTGGATCGCAAAATGCTGATACAATTAAGAATGATGAATTTTGGGATCATGTTGAGAATGTGTTTGGCAATAACTAAACCTATTTTTCTACTAATAAAGTTTTGTGATGGTAAAGAACCTAAATTGGGTGAAATTTATGAAATGATGGATAACATGTTGGGTGAAATAAAGGATATCATGAAAGAAAATACATATCTAACTATTACTCGAAAGTTGAGAAAATAGTTGTTGCTAGGTGGGAGAAGATGAGAACCCACTTCATTGTTTAGGGTTTGCATTTAACTCAAGATTTTATGATAAAGCATATCTTGAAAAGTTAGATTCTGGTGGTATTCCTAAAAAAGCACCAAATCTAGATAGAGAAGTTGTGCTTGGTGTTATGAAAGCCTTCAATAGAATTACTAAAAATGAAGAAGAGGAGAAAGTCTTACGAGAGCAATTTGCAACATTCCATATGAATAAAGTGATGTATTCCCTGGTGGCGACAAAAGCCATTAGTGTGACAATGGATGCAATAGATTGGTGGTAGTCAACCTATGCAGCCCAAACACCAAAATTAGCCGAAGTGGCAAAGAAGGTACTATCACAACCGATTAGTAGTTGTTTGGCAAAAAGAAATTGGAGTACATATTCTTACATTCATAAAGTGGAGGGAAATCGGTTAAATTGCAAAAGAGCCGACAAATAGGTTTTCATTCCCTCCAACATTCGACTCCAATCTAGTAATTCAGATTCATATAAATCCAATCCACACAAAAATTGGGTAATCCCAAAGCACATACATAGAAGGCTCAAGTTCACCACTAGAAGAAATGGTTTGGGAGAATCTAGATGATGAAGACTTGGAGGATAGGAAAGGAATAAGATAACCATTAGATTGAGTGATGTATTGTTTCTGTTTTGGAGTTTGGAGACTGATTCTATTGGTATTTGGCATTAACGTTTCTGGTTTGATACTTTGGTTAATACTTAAAGTTTCTGGTTTGGTTTTTGATTATAATGTTTCTGGTTTGGTTTTTTTATCATAACGTTTCTTCAATATTAATGTTTATTTTTCTGGAATCTGCTTTTGATAGTCGGTAAACCGTACCAAAATTAAGGTAAAGCGTACCGAAATGAACCTAAATCCCTTCCTACCGGATGCGCATAACCTAGCGAACCGCGTTCTCGGTCCTCATTCCCGTACCGAAGTGATCCGCGAACTATGTGACTATGGCCCCAACCACATTCCAGGCTTTGATGAACGAGGTTTTATGACCACTTGTACATGGAGGGGTGCTTGTTGCTTATGATATTTTATAGTCACAGGTAGGAGAAGAACATTACAACTACCGACCCAGGTCCTTTACCTCCTTCAAACCCATCAGCTGGTAATCAACTAAAACAAAGAGTAGTTTTGGTCTTCAATCGGTGGACTACTTGGCACATATTATCAATGGCATGGACCCTTAACCGATCTAACAAAAAAAAAGATTGTTTTCGTTGGGAGCTGGAAGCACACTTAGCTTTTGAGGAGTTGAAACAGGCAATGACCACCACTCCTGACCTTGCCCTTCCTTATTTCCCACAATCCTTTGAAATTGAGTATGATGCCTCTGGTAGGGGACTAAGTGATTTCCATGCAATTAAAGAACTCAATTGCCTAGCTTGACTGATCACACTCTTAACAAACCAGCTTATGGATAGGAAATCATGGCCCTTGTCCTTGCAATCCAACATTGGTGCCCTACCAACTGAGAAGGGATTTTACGGTCTACTCTGATCAGAAAAGCCTCTAGCACTAGCTTGAGCAACAAATAACAACCACATATCAAAACATTGGATCGCCAAACCCATGTGCTACAAATTCTCAATATGCTTTAAACCTGGAAAAAAAACAGTGAAGCCGATGCTCTTTCTCGAGTCATGGAGAGGAAAGAACTCCACACCTTAGTATCATACCCACAATGGTTAGAGAGAGCCTCTTTACTTAATGGGTTCGACTCTAATCCACAACTCTCTAAAAGATCATTCATGATCTTACAGCAAACTCACTCCCCCAAAATGGTTTTTCCCTATCAACAGAAAACTCTTATCATAAAGAAAATTTTTTATCCCCACAAATTCCCTGTGGATTCCTAAGTTGATAGCTGATGTTAACAGAACATACAGACGTCTAGCCTAGCACATTCATTGGATTGGGATGAGTAAAATGTAAAAGCAATACATCCAGGCTAGTGACATTTGTCAATGTTATAAGTGTTCCACATTCGCCCCTGGTTGTCTCCTTCAACCACTTCTGATCCCTTCAGCTGTCTGCGTGTCTGGGACGATCTCCTTAGATTTTATCAGGGGTCTACCCATATCAAAAGGTTTCGAGACCATTCTAGTAGTTGATTGTCTACCAAAATACAATAACTTTATTCCACTTAACACCTGTTCTCAGCCTGCACACTAGCTGAGATTTTTCTAGAAGAAATGATTCGTCTCCATGGCATAACAAAGTTGAGACTCGTTCACTGTGATGTCTTATTTTCAAGCAAGTTTTGGCAGGTAATTTTGTCACTTCAAGGCAACACACTTACGTTCAGCTCAGCAAATCAACCCAAAAATGACGGTCAAAGGAAAGTAGCGAACCAAAGTCTAGTAACCTGTCTTCGTTGTTTTGGTGCTGAAAACCAAAGTCTTGGTGTTCTTGGCTTCCTTGGGCTGAATTCTGGTATAACACAGTGATAAAAACTGGTGTTTTGGGAAGGTGTGCCATTGCCGAATTGTAGGGGAAGTCTAGTCATTGGCAGAAGTTAAGGGGTTTAGTCGTATTATCTTAATTAAATATTTTATTTAATTTTAAAGAGAATAAGTATCTGGTTACTAAAATAAGCCTGTTGGTGTTAGGAAAGAGTTTACGTTTAATTCTACTATTTAATATGTTATTCTTGAGTCTTTAAGGAGGCATTTGGTTCGCCGAATGGAATTCAAAGGAATTGGAATTTAAATTTTAGTTATTAGTGTGTTGGATGGTGAGGGGTAAGGATAGGATAGTCTTTAGTATTGGTTAAGGATGTAGATTGGAATCTAATTCATATATGGGTTGGAATTTATTTATAGATGAGTTGGCAGGAATAACAATTTCCTATAAACAAAAATTTGATGGTAAATAAATAAACTTAACTCTATATTTTTGTTATATTTTAAACAAGCTAAATTTAAAATCAAATTGCTTCGAAATTCATTCCGCGAACCAAACGCCCCCTTAGACTATTGGAGATCCCTGCTTCTCGAATTACAGGAACATTCGTTGTTATTTTCGTTTCTCGTATTGATTTGCAATAAAGATTTCTGCTCGATTCAGCCTATCCTGTGTCGACGTACTACACTAGTCAAGGTTTTTTAAGGTAGGCCTACTCCATCTGTTTTGCAATTCATTCCAGTGGAATTCTGCTGTGAAGCTGTGGCATATGATTTAACCAATCGAGATAAAGCAATCACACAACTTAAGTATCACCTAACTAAAGCTCAAGCACAAACGAAACTATTGGCTTCCATACACAAATGTGAGGTGGAATTCGGGAATTCTTGGTGGGTGTTGAGAATTAGAAGAAATTAGATAGAGAATCTAGAGAGAGAGAGAATTAGAAAATAATAGGCTGAAATCTTTATTGGATGAACTGAATTACAAAATTGAAGTCAGCCTCCTTATTTATAGGCTATGGTACTGAAAACATGCTAACTACCTGATTACTATTATTAAAGTCACAACTAACAAAATCTCCACATTGACTTTGATTCTAGTAAAGTAATAACAGAAAATTCTACTTCCATCTATCTATGTTTTGTAGATCTAAACAGTGTCTAAATTTGTTTAATGAAACTGGTTTAGTTAGTGCATCAGCTGGATTGTCTTCTGTCTTCACCTTCTTCACTTTAACTCTTCTTTCCGAACGTATAAAGTGGTAACGAACATCTATATGCTTCGTTCTCTCGTGATGCACTTGGTCTTTAGCAAGACAAATTGCACTTAAGCTGTCACAAAACACCACAGCCTGATCTTGATGAAAACCAAGACCTCCAAGCAAACCTTTCAGCCAAATACCCTCCTTTGCAGCCCTCCGTAAGTGCCATAAATTCAGCCTCTGTTGTGGACAAAGCAACCGACGGCTGTAAAGTAGCTTTCCAGCTCACTAAGGCACTTCCAACGGTGAAAACGTACCCCATTAATGACCTTCTAGTGTCAAGGTCAGCTGCATAATCCGAATCTGAATATCCAGCAACAAAACACTCCTCATTTCCTCCATAAATGAGGCCTACATCTGTTGTCCCTTTGAGATATTGGAATATACGTTTCACGGCAACCCAATGTTCCTTTCCCGGACAAGCCATATAGCGAGAAACAACGTTGATCGCATGTGCTATGTCAGGTCTAGTGCAGACCATGACATACATAAGGCTTCCCACAGCACTAGAGTAAGGTACTTTACTCATAAACTCCACCTCAGCCTCTGTTTGAGGTGCTAAAGTTGTCGATAACCTGAAATTAGCCGATGAAGGAGTGCTCAATGACTTTGCCGAAGCCATTCCAAAGCGAGAAAGTATTTTAGAGATGTAACTTTTCTGTGATAAGAAAAGTTTCCCCTTCGATCTATCTCGAATAATCTCCATTCCAAGTATTCTTGTGAGCACCCCCCAAGTCCTTCATATCAAACTCAGAATTAAGAAGGTCTTTTAACCTCCGAATTTCAGCCTTATCTCTTGCAGCCACCAACATATCATCTACATAAAGTAGCAAATACACCCGAGAACCATTAGCTACTTTCTTGTGATAAATGCAGCAATCATAGGGACTTCGAGTAAACCCATGGCTCACCATAAAACCATCAAATCGCTTATATCACTGCCTCGGAGATTGCTTCAATCCGTAAAGCGATTTCTTGAGTTTACACACATAATCTTCTTTCCCTTGAACCACAAAACCCTCCAGTTGATTCATATAAATTTCTTCATCAAGATCTCCGTGCAAAAACGCTGTTTTTACGTCCAACTGTTCCAGCTCCAGATTTTGTTGTGCTACAAGTGCTAAAAGCACTCTAATGGACGCATGGCGCACTACGGGTGAGAAAATCTCGTTGTAATCAACTCCCTGCTCTTGGCTATAACCTCTAGCCACCAAACGGGCCTTGTATCTTACACTTTCAGCACCGGGCAGCCCTGTTTTTCGCTCAAAAATCCACTTACAGCTCACAACCCTTCTGCCTTGAGGTAACTTGACAAGCTCCCAAGTTCTATTCTTGTGAAGGGACTCCATCTCTTCACCCATGGCACCCATCCATACATCTGCGTCCTTGGTTGTAATTGCCTCTTTGTAAGTAGATGGCTCAAAGAATTCGATTTCATCAGCAACTTGCAAAGCATAGGCCACCACGTCATCAAAACCATAATGAATAGGCCTTCCAACTTGTCTTCGAGGCTTATCTAACGCTATAGAACGATACTCTATAGGCTGCTGCACTTCTTCATTCATTAAGTACTCATTTTGGGATGTGCTACTGGGCTGTCCAGCAGTGTTCTCACCTTCATCAGAATCAATCAGATCATACTCCACCTGTTCGGGGACACTCTTCTCTTGAACACTTGGAGTAGATGTATGCCGCATGCTACACAACATTGACTCTTCATCAAACACTACGTCACGACTGAGAACTACCTTTCTTTCATCAAGTGACCAGATTCTATAGCCCTTAGCTCCAGCCCCATATCCCATAAACAGCCCCTTTTTCGATCTTGGTTCCAACTTCCCTTCACTAACATGGTAGTACGACGGACAACCAAACACTCTTAAGCCCGTATAATCAGTCGGCTTACCGGACCACACCTCGATAGGAGTTTTACAACCAATTGCCGTTGCCGGAGTTTTATTAACCAAGTAGCATACCATGTTCAACGCTTCTTCCCAAAAACCTTTGGTCAGCCTCGCATTTGACAGCACACATCTAACTCTTTCAAGCAGCGTTCTCTTCATCCTCTCGGCCACTCCATTTTGTTGTGGAGTGTGCCTAACCGTTCGGTGTCTTGCAATGCCTTCATCCTTGCAAAACCAATCAAATTCTTTCGAACAAAACTACAGTCCGTTGTCAGTTCGCAGCCTCTTAATCTTCTTCCCAACCTGATTTTCAATGAGAACTTTCCAATCTTTGAATTTCTCAAACGATTCACTCTTATGCTTCATGATCAACACCCAAGTCATCCTAGAGTAATCGTCTATAATCGATAGGAAATACCGGCCACCACCAAGTGAAGGAACTTGCGAAGGACCCCAACAATCAGCATGTAAGTATTCTAAAGAAGACTCGGTTGTATGGACAGCCTTTGAAAAACTCACTCTCCTTTGTTTTCCAAAGATACAATGCTCACAAAAGCCCAACTCAGCAACTTTGTGACCTCCAAGCAGCCCCTGTTTGCTAAGAATTAGCATACCTTTCTCACTAACATGTCCCAGCCTCATGTGCCATAAACATGTCAAATCTGACTCGTTTTTATCGATTTGAGGGCTGCCGCTGCAGACCCAACAACCGTATTACCTTCAAGCACGTACAAGGAACTCTTCTTGACTCCTTTCATGACCACCAACGCACCTTTAGTGACCCGAATAACCCCTGCATCACAGCTGTACTTGAATCCTTTCGAGTCCAAAACTCCCATTGAAATCAAGTTCTTTTTCAAATCTGGCACGTGACGAACATCGGCCAAAGTTCTCACCATGCCATCATGCATTGTGATACTAACCGACCCAATTCCAGGAACCTTACATGGCGTGTTATTACCCATCAAAACACTTCCAGTTGCAACCTTTTCGTAAGTATCAAACCAATCAGCCACAGAAAGTACCAAATCAGCCTCCGAACCCGAATCATCTTTTGCAACAGCAGCGGACGACCTCTCGTTACGTTTCGAACACTCATTCTTCCAATATCCAGTGTCACCACACTTGTGACAAACGTCTTTCGGGTTAGCTTTCGATCCTCTGCCCCTCGATTTTGATCGACCTCTTCCTTTCCACTTGCCTTTTCTTTGCTCTTGGCCTCTTTCTCTACCTTGATCTCTATCCCCATTCACCACCGACAAGCCAACCGATTGGCTTTCGGTTCCATTTCCGGAAGCTTTATGGCGCAACTCTCTCGAATGCAAACTTGATCTAACTTCTTCCAATGTTAGTGTGTCTCTCCCAACAACGAACGAGTTAACAAAATTCTCATACGACGGTGGCAATGAAACCAATAAGATGAGGGTAGCATCTTCATCTTCGATCTTGACCACCACGTTCTTTAAATCCATAAGAATGGAATTCAATTCGTCAAGATGCTCCTTCAACGTCATCCCCTCCTTCATTCGTAGTGAAAATAACCGTTGCTTTAACAACTTGTTCGTTAAAGACTTAGTCATGTACAATGACTCTAGTTTCACCCACAATCCAGCCGCATTTTATTCATCAGCAACTTCGTATAGGACCTCGTCCGACAGAGACAACAAAATTGTTGAATGAGCCTTCTCATCTTGCTGATTAAAGTCATTTTGGTTCATTGTTTCTGGTCTTGGACAAGCCAATGGGGTCCACAATCCGTCACGCTTCAGCAACGCTCTCATTTTGAGACGAAATTGTTCTTCCCAGTAAACTTCTCAATCATCATAGGTTGTGGAGCCATTTTCAGTTGGAATTAAAATCAATAAAAGATTTCTTGAAATCAAGAACACTCCAAGAAACTTTTGAACGAGATTAGCTTCTAGAAATTGATCAGTTCTCGAATAATTGATTGCCAAGATGAGATTGCAAACAGGGGCTGCAAGGATGAATCGATCATCAACTTGGTCGATTGAAGAACTCAATTCCCAGAACTCATCCGATCACCCAAAAAAAGATCAATCACCCGAATCGAAACTCAATAACCGATTTTCCAGAAATCTATAGCCCTATCATGATCGCCAAAATCATTTGATTGCCCAGACTTGTTCACCGACTTCAATTGCTAACAGTGACGTCTTCGATTGAGCACCCTTCGTCAATTTTATTTCTGAAATTAACCATTGAAAACTTCAATTTCACACGTTGATTGCAAGATTCAAGAGACTCCTCCTTGAATCGGCTTCAAGATTGGCAAACCGATTGCCAAGATTGCAATCAGCAGTCGCGATACCAAATTGCAGAAGGCAGAAAAAAATTGCAGAACAAGAATGATTTTTTTGATCCACTTTTGGGTCAAGATCGATTTCCAGAAGTAGATTAAGAGAGAAGACTAGAAAATTCAGAGAGGTTTAAATCAACCTCGCTCTGATACCAATTTGTTGAGAATTAGGAGAAATTAGATAGAGAATCTAGAGAGAGAGAATTAGAAAATAATAGGCTGAAATCTTTATTGAATGAACTGAATTACAAAATGGAAGTCAGCCTCCTTGTTTATAGGCTATGGTCCTGAAAACATGCTAACTACCTGATTACTATTATTAAAGTCACAACTAACAGTAGGTGATTAGGTTCACCAAGAACAATGAAAATGGAGGAAACAAAATCATGCTTTGTCAATTTCGTCTCATCCAAGGAGTCTGAATGATGTAACTACGTTTTTGCCCTAGTATAAGATAAGATGGTGATCCATCTAACAACACCATTAATAAGATTCGAGCAGCATTCTTATTAATAATTAAGAGAAAACACTTGAAACTAATTATAGCAACATACATCGCTAAAACTCACAATTACATCAACCTACCTTAAACTTTACCAATTTTAGCAATTTGCTTTCTAATTTTTCATGATCATAGCAACTCTGAATTTTACCAATTAGAACAATATACTCCTATCATAGCAACCTAATAGAAACTTTACCAATTATAGTAATCTACTTCCTATTTTATCCCGTTTTATAGCAAATTAGCAATTAACCATTGTTCTAATAAGTTCTGAACATGACATAGAAATCTACTTTCTAATTTTTCACGATTACAACAACCTACTCTTAGAGTCTTAGTTTTACAAATTATAGCAATCTACTTCCAATTATAACAACCTACTTGAAATTTTACCAATTATAGCATTCTACTTCCTATTTTATCACGATTGTAGCAACTAACCCTTGTTATAATAAGTTTTGAACATGATATAGAAGTCTACTTTCTAATTTTTCACGATTATAACAACCTGCTCTAAGTTTTATAACAACCTACTCTTAATTTTACCAATTATAGCAATCTACTTCTGATAATAGCAACCTACTCTAAATTTACCAATTATAGCATTCTACTTCCTGTTTTATCACGATTTATAGCAATTAACCTTGTTATGATAAGTTTTGAACATGATATAGAAATCTACTTTCTACTTTTTCACGATTACAACAACCTTCTCATAATATTACCGATTATAGCAATCTACTTCCGATTATAGCAACCTACTCGAAGTTTAACCAATTATAGCAATATACTTCCTATATTAACACTATTATAGCAATTCACCCTTGTTTTAATAAGTTCTGATCATGATATAGAAACCAATCAGTTTTATTTTTTATCATTTAATATATTGTTTGAAATAACAACATTCTTGTTGTTTACCGGTTAAATGCTATAATCGGGTAAAAAACCATGAGTTGATTCCATTATTTGCGACAAAAGTTACGAGATTGCTATAATAAAAAAAATGAGAAAAGTTGTTTGCTATTTTGAGCAATTCCCCTAAACCTATTCTCTTGTGTGAATCAATCATAGATAAAATCAGAGACTTAAAAGAGGTAGACATACAGTAGGAGAAGGGGTTCCAGCTTTGAGGAAGACCATGTTCACAGAGACCACCTCACCTTCAGCCTTCAAACCAGCCTTGACCAAGTCAAACTGAGATGCCCTAAACCTCCTAACACTCTCAATACTCTTCAACAAATTCTCCATAGCCGTATTATCATACAGCTTAGCCCCATGTCCAGGAGCTCCAATTGCTTTTATCACCAACCACATAGGACACCTCTCCGCATAAAACAATCTATAATAGTTCTCCGGTGAAGCCAATCCTTCATCCAACACAATCCCAACATTCATCTCATCAAAGATTTTGGAATTTGCAAACTTCTCAGCCCCATCATGTCCACCGATTTCTTCATCAGGAACAAAAGAAATATAAATCGTCCTAACAGGCTCAAAATTCAAACCCTTGAGTTTACGAATAGCTTCCAAGTATTGCAACCCAACACACTTCATATCTTGTGATCCTCTAGCATAAATGTTGCCGTGTTTCGGATCTATTTTAGCATCGAAAGGAGGGTGTGACCATTTGTGGGGTTCAACAGGGACGACGTCAGTATGACTATTGAGGAGAATAGATGGGAGTTTTGGGTTTTTTCCAACCCATTTTAAAAGGATTAAGGGTTTGTTTTTGACGAACTCTATGGTTTGGGATTCGAGAGAGAGGGATTTAGCTTGTGAAAGAATGAAATCTGCAGCTTGTTGGTAGTTTGGGGTTGGGTGAGATGTATCGATTTGAAGGTATTGCTGGAATCGTGAGAGGATTGTATGTGAATCTTGTGAGGCAGAGGAAGTCAGTAGCAGAAACAGGAGGAGAAAGGGAGAGCAGAAGGAGTAGAAGATTGTCATGGTCATACAAACTCACAAGTGATGCAGTCAGTGCTTCTCACACTCCATTCCTTATGAATATTTCAAATTGAGTTTCAACAATAGCATAAGGTGTGTCATGCTTCAATCTCTATTTATGTTATTATATGTTGTTTTTCATTATTTTATTTTTAAGATAAATTTCATGAATAAAGATGAAAACTATTCTTTTTATTTTTGTATTAATGTTTTTATACTCAAACCCAAATGACAAACCAAATGATTTTATTATAAAATAGTTTTTGTAAGTGGATAATTTTTATTTCTATTTTATAAATATTATTAGTTTATATACTAACGTGTTACGCGAATTTAATAAATAATTGTTTATATAAAATTTGTATGAATAAAAACTTATAATATACAAATATTAGTTTTTTTAACAGGATTTATTATGAAAAAAACCAACATGTTTTTACGTTTTTTTGCGTTTTCGTTCATCTATGTTATTTTTATCATAAAAGCTCTCTTAAGTTATTTTTTTAATTTAGTGAAAATTGGACATTAGTACCCGGTTATATTTAGTAAACCGGGTTTTTAAAAACTGAAAAACCGGGTTCTAATATCCAAATTTCACTAAACCAAAAAAAATTTAATTTGGGGACTTTTATGGGAAAAAAATAACATCGATGGACGAAACGCAAAAAAAGTGAAAACATGTTGAGTTTTTTTTTTTTATAAATCTTTTCTAATAATATGCAAAATAATATATTTATTTATCATAAGTTATTGTTTAGCCTTTATATGTGTGTGTGTGTGTCTCGTATAAACATAAAACAAAATCAACCATAGGGTGTTTAGAAATTGTATGAGATTATGTCATTGCAATGAGATTAACACAAGGAAAAGCTTTAGGTGATTTACACACGCTTCACCGTTGAACCACGATGCTAGATATCACAACGATACGATCGAAAAAACGAACCCGGGTGTGGCTTGAAAGCTTCGATCGAAAGAGAACCGAAAGGGGGGACGAAATTTTTTTTTCTACTAAAAAAAGCATCCTTAGGGTTTAACACTTGACCCTATTTATAACCCCTTTGTTATCATCTAGAGGTTATAGATTATTACTAATATTAACTAAATAAATAGTTCTAATAATTATCTACTAGTTTATTAGCATTTATCTATAAAAAAATTATAAATATGATCTAATAACATTTATAATTATCCTATAAATATTATCCGTTCATAATATCAAATATTACTAATTGGTCCCTCGACTTTCGATCGACTTAATCATCCATTAAGTATGAAATGGTTCGGTGGTGCACGTATGTGTGTCTTTATAATGACCTATGACACTGGATATGAATTTAATTGATATCGAGCACACAAAACCTTTCAGTCTCCCTCTTATGTGTAACGACCAAAACTTTAATCAACGACAATTAAGAAAGCTTAACGTTAATTAGGAGGTTAAGATGAAATTTGTACTAAGTAATTTCAACATAAGTTAAGAAGAGATATAATTTAAATAATATATGTCTAATTATAAAGTTGGTAAGAATGAATATAAAAGAAATAAAAGAAAGTTAAGTTAAAGGGGTTAACTGGTCAAATAGCAAAATTAGACGAATAAATATATGTGTGTGCTTCCATTTTCATTCACAACTCAAGAAAACCAAATTGTCTTACCAATTCTCCCAAACCAACGGTTCCATGCATATCATCATTCTGGCAACATAATTCAAGATATAAGTCTAGAAAATTAACAAGCAAACATCAAGCAACATAGTCTACAAAGATTCAAGGTAAATTAGCGATCTTGTTAGTGTGTTTTGAAATCACGGTTCTGGAAAATTCAATAAGTGTTTTATGTTTTTTAAATCTTCAAAATTTCACAACAATAAGTGTTTAAATCAAGAAATAAAGACATGCATGTCCTCTTTATATGTTTAATTGATCATATATTGTAAATTCAAGCATTAATTCCAACCTTGAAATCAAAAATAAGAAACTTATAGTGGGTTGCTGTCCATGTGTTGTTTGCATCTGTTTTGATAAAAAATGATGGCCAAACAGGCCATATGGCCTTCAGCCAGAATAGATATGCATATGTGTGTGTTTATACATCAATAGGAAGCATCCAACGCCTTTTAATTCTATAAATGGGCAGCTGAAATAAAGGGAAAACAGAAAGGAAAAATGCAGATGTGTATGCATGTGTATGTTCGTAAGACCCAAGATTTCTCAAAGGTCTTAAGACTAGGCTTCAATAGCAATACAATATCAATCAGTGCGGAATTAAAGTTAATTACACACAGAGACAAATTTAGGTAGCAAGGTATAAACTTCTAGACTATTACATCAAATCACGTAATATAAACTAGCCCCGAACCCCAAAGCTCTATCATCAGTCAAGTACCAAGGTGTTGAAACAGGTTCTAAGGCACTTCAAGCTCTTTCAGAGTCCCGACCTATGAACTAGGTCCAGCCAATCCTTTGCCTTTACCTGAAAAATAATGCAAAATAATGCAACAACGAGGTAAGCTTAATTGCTTAGTGAGAATGTAAAATTTCACATTTAACATGCAGTTATGAACGCAGAAAGCTCATGCACTGCACTCGGCTCATGCACAGCTCAGCTATATTGCTCATGCACTACACTAGGCTCATGCACAACTCAAATCTCGAAGGGACATTGGCCAATTTAAATGCTCTTTGATGCGCGTCTTTACTCAGCTCCCAATTATAAAACTATTGTTGCTCTTGAGACTTTTAGACAAATTCAAAAGGAATGCTCGGATAATGATAACACCATACACACGCATCATTAGTGGGGATCAGCCACGTACTCGGCTAGCTACCACTAATTGTTGTATGGGTATCATCAGAATGCTCGGCTCTAGCTACCCTTTGTGCTTTCATCATGTAAATCAGCACATCATAATCCTAACATTAACCCAACACTGAGCAATAGTGTTGGTGTTAAGCTTAACAATTAAATGACTCGTTAAAGAATAGAAGCTAGAAGAAGAAATGCTCAGTTCAACAAATCATAGTATCATGCTATGACAATATATCAATATGCTCAAGATCTGAATCCCAATAAAAATCAGGATAATGCAACAAAAGTCTCAATTCACATAATTTGCAGTTAAAGTAAAATCACAACTCACTGTTACTGGTTAATTGTACTTTCTGGCTCTGGCTCTGACTCTGTTGCTCACAATCTGTAGTGGGTTAGAACCACTATCTGACTTATATCAGACTTACAGACAGCTTGCCACTTTACTTCAGCCTTCACTGATGTTTAATGTGACTTTTAGCTTCACTTGTTGCTCAATTTGTTATTCATATCATTTCTGATATTTATTAGTCTTTATATCATCTGAATAGCATATTCAGTGTTCATTCGTTGGACTTTAATCTCAAAGTCTCATATTTGACTATATTGAGATGAATATGGCCATCAATTTCCTTAGAACATTTCATTCACATTTCAATGGTTTTTGCTTATCATATATAGAATATGCTTTAAATGAATTATAAGTTTTTATGTCCTTTTTCATGGACATGTGTGATTTTCTCAAGTTCTTTTAGGCTTTGCTTGCACTTGCAAGGATTCATATATTAACTTGTCATGAGCTTATTAGATATTTCTATGTTCATACAATTGCATGTACTTTCACTTAAACATGTATTCATGATCATGACTTTGTACATTATGCAATATGATGATCATCATGTTTTTAAATGTATTTTATTCCTCAATATACATAAACATGTGCTTAATTGTAACCTTTAGGTTTTAATGTCTTTATTAAAATTATAAGCTAAGTGTCATGAACTATGAGTCTTGTGTTTATTAAACATAAACATATGCTTGTTGCCCCCTTTCTGTTTTAAACTTATAAATCATACATTCAAAAGCAACATGATCAAATTAAAATAAGATGTTAAGGGGGCTGCTATTCAAAAATCAGATCATCCACATATGTATTTATATTTCTATACATTATTAGGTACATGTATGATGAATGTATCTATCTATATCTATCTATACTAATAAAGCAAAACAACTCTTGCCACGTGTCATTTCCATAGCTCTCCTAAATCTATTTTTCCCGCCCGTTTTTCCTTATATAACTCACTCTCTCAATTAATGAGAATTTATTTTAAAAAAATTTAGAATATTTTATGAAAACTAATATAATTAAATGATTTTAAATACTTCCTAATTTAACATCTATCTCTACCTTGAATATTTTATCTACAATTATCTAATTGATTTATAAAAATTTATTGTTTGTTAAAACTTTTAGTTAACTCTTTTTTTATTTTTAAAATTAACATTAATATTAATTTAAAATTATGTTACCAATCGATTTAAGATTTTATTCATTGTCAATTGAATAAAGAATTTTTTTAACATAGAACGTGATTTTAGCTTATTTATCGGTAAAAACTAAAACACATCTAAATATGAAAGAAATAACAACATGATATCGTTTTCAAATTTAAAAACAAATATATTATAAAATTGATTTAGTTTTTATAATTACATATTAATATTTTTTATAATAATATTTTAATTTATCATATTAAAAAAATATTTATTAACTAGTATATTAATAAAAGAAAATACTTTGTGTCACATGTCATCTTATTAGCTCATGAAAAATTCATTTTCTCGCCTAAAAAGCTTCCATATATATCTACTCGAATTTTATGTTTAATTGATTTGTAAATAATTAATGTAAATTACCACCTAATTAAATTTAACCATCGTGAAAGTACCATTAAAAAGAAATCTAACCAAATGATTTTAAAACTTCTCGATTTAACCCATACTCTAATTCAAAATGATTTCTTTTGAATTGTTTCATTAAACGTGTTGGATTAATTTTTATATATTATAAAATTTCAAGCACAACTAATATAGGTATTGAATAAAGTTTATCAATAATTATTTAAAATATGGTTTAAGGTATATTCATACATTCATAATTTTTTGGTTTTGTTTTTTTTTTTTTTAATCATAGATCTATTCTACATCCATTATATCTTTTAACATAATCTATAGATTGAATGTTCATTATGAACTGTTTTATAAAAATTGGCATCTCATTGATTTAAAAATAAAATTCTACGGTTATATAAATTAATAATTATATATGTAATCATCCTAAAATATTAACATAAAAGGATCACTAGGAAAACTAATTTTACTAAAATAATAACATAAAAAGATTATTATATAGAAGTTTTATAATTTTAATGATTATAAAAGTTATAATTTTTTTTCATTATCATTATTATAAAATTTATAGCAATATGTATGATTATATTTATTTTAAAACAATAATTACTTATAAATATACCCATGTATTACATGGGTAGAAAAACTAGTTTATGTATTAAAAAAAAGGTTGCACACTAGAACATATAAGGTTAATTGGTGTTGTTTCTGTCCAGACTTCATGCAACTCACACATAAGAATTTGTAATATATTTAGCTTATATTTCCATGTTTTAAATTTAAAGGATGTTACAATTGTTCCTGGACTGTTTCTGCATTCACATCACATGACTGCACACACATAAAACCAGTTATAAAGTTGTTGTAACTGGTTACACATATATTCGAGATAAGTGAAAAGAATGGGGTTGTTGCTATTGTTAATTCTGTCACACCCTCTGCACACACATACACTTTTCATGCTAAGAAAAAGGAAATGAAAAGGCTGTTGCGTTTTATCTTTGCATCGAAACACATACAGCACGCACACATACCTTATTTATGCAAAGAAAAGAATGGTTGCTGTCACCTAGCTGCACACACATACGTGTGTGTGTGTGTGTGTGTGTATAACAAGGGGGGCTGCTGACATCTTTCTGATTTATAAGACACAATTACATGCCAAACTTGACAAAATACTTGGGATCTAAAAGGTTAAAGGGAGTGGCCTGCTATATATGTTCTGTTTTCTGTCTATATATATCGACACACGCTGCAAGATTTAAGTATATGTATATATATATATACCTATTGTATCTATTTCTGTCTGCACCGAAAAAGAATAAAAGACAGAAATCAAAAGGGTTGCTGCACGCTGTGACTGTTTTGTTATTACTGGACATGTTTCGGTAGAATTCAGAATTACCGAAACCTTCGGTAGGTGTCAAGGTTTCAGTAGACATGGATGGTTTCGGTATTCTATATAGTCTTGGTAGTTGTCTGTGGGTTTCAGTATATTTCAGAACTTCTTGGTAGGTCTCAAATGGGTCTCGGTAATACCTTTTTCATGCAAAACACCTACACCATATTGCACTACTTCTTTTCTTTCTGTTTCCTTTTAATTACAGCAGTGGCAGCAACAAAACTAAAGGGATTAAAGGAGAAATGTGAGTACAATTTATCAAGCAAACACACAAATACATACTGCACACGCACCCACTGTTACTTTTTTTCTTCCCCTTTTCACTTTCCAGCAATAAATCAAAAGAATTGAAGGAGTGATTGATGTTTTTCATGAACAAGACACACAAATATATACGCTGCACGCACACACTTTTGACTCCAATTAAATTTCAGAATTAAAATTCAGATTTGGAATTGAGGTATTTGGAATCGAACATATGATCAATTAAACATACAAGGATGACATGCATGTCTATTTTCTATTTGCAACACAAAAGAATACTCAATTTCGTGGTTTGGACATAAAAATTTTCCTAGACAAACCGTGGGTTTCATTGTGCCAACAAGAACAAATCAAGAGAATAATATACCTTGATTACTTGTAGAAATCTTGATGCTAGTTGTTGTCTTGTTAATTTCTTGACTCTATTCTTGATTTAATTTCCAGGTTTGTGAAATTCTTTGATGTAAGAACGTAGGTTTTCTTTGTAGAGAGAAAGACTTCAAATTTTTCTTTGATTTGTGTAAAATGAATTGAGCAGATACAATTTTGTGGGTCTTTATTTGATAAACTTTGGGTATTTGTCAATTTACACCCTTTGCTTTATATTACTTATATTTCCCCCAATTAACTTTGCTAATAATATTAACAATAGATAAAATTTTATAACAACTTAATTAATTTTGTACAAAGTTATATTGTAAATTTGTAACTAAAATTACATTTAAATCACTAATGTAGCTAATTAATGTTTAGGTCGTTACAATGTTGCAGCTACCGAGGCCCACTTGAAAGATACAGAGGACTATCGAGACATGTCTAATACCGAAACCTTGGATGGTTTCGGTAACATCAAAACTACCGAGAACCTATGACAGGTGCGAAACCCACCCAAGTTTAGGTCGTTACAGAATAGGGTCCACCACGCATAAACTTCGTCCTCGAAGTTGTCTATGTTCATATAGATGTAGTTAGGAATTACAAAGTAGGCATGAATCCCTAATATCTGACACAAACACTTGGTGATTATTGGATGAGCACCATCTGTAATTCATATCTTTTTGTCTCTTTGACTTTTATAACGAGTACATTCACTGGTTCTTTCGGCATGATACCACTTATTAGCTGACTTATGTACTGATTTAAGGCATTTTAGGAACTCTGACTTATCATTTATACATTTACTATGTGGACTTATGCTTTGTGATTTAAAATATACTTCAATCATTTCGGCTAGCAACTCAATACATTAATTAGCTCATATTCCTCTTTCGTTTGATCTTGAACTAGCTACAGAGCTTTTGGAAGTCTGATATCTATTCTTTATGGAACACTTTCATTTATTGATGATGTCATCATCAATCAATTGCTTAGTTGATTTCTGAATTACGCTGACTTTTGTCAAGACTTGCAATTTCCTTGCATTGACAAGAAAATGGAATAGGAATTCCATTTAATTATTTGTACAACTTATGTTTGACTTTTTTATTGGTGAATCTTTAAATTTAAGATTACTTCACTCTCTTGGCAGAAGCTTTTCATTTTATGCGCAGTTAGGTGGAATAAGAATTCCATATTGGACATCTCACTAGTCTCACGTCGACATAATGAGAATCCAAAACTTACATTTATATTGACATATGATGGCCTTTTCATTGTCCATTCATGACCAATCACTTGATTTTTATTTCTTGTTTGTAACTAGCTTTGTGCCTCTGACTTCTTTGATTTCTATTCATATTGACATTGGGTGCTTGACAATTTGGTTCAAAGACCATTTTCTCATTGATTTTTATAGGATCAACAACTTCTACATCTGTCTCATTATAAGACACGCTGTAATCATTTAGATTACAGGATTTACGAAGTAGCTTGTGTTTAGGATTTAATTTTCAATTTCCTTAGGGCTTTTGAAACGTGCATGATTCAATTACTAATACCTATATTGTTTATAGGTATAATTTCTGATTGGAAAGACATTTTATCATAACTTCAACTGATACAACCCATAAGTCATCCGCATTATTCACTATCGATGACAGGGTTGTACAGTTAACTCAATACTTATTTTCGAATTGAAATTCATCTGACAACGAAATTAAATCATTTAATCATATAAGACACTTAATATTAATTACCATTGTGGTCTTTTGGCGTTTCTGTTGTCTCCTCGGTATCCTCGGCAGTTATATGAAAAGCTCGTGCCTTTGCTGTCGGTATCACTGTAGTACTCTGTTGAATTGCTCGGCCAACTGGTTGTTCAGGATTAGTAAGCCTGCGTGCATTTGGGCAATGCTTGGCATAATGTCCACACTCACCACAGTTGTAGCATACGTCATTTCTTTCTGGGCACTCATCATGTAACAGGCGACACTAACATGTTAGCAACTATGACCTAATCAGTATTTATTAGCAAGTTATAACATAATCAGTGATCATTAACAATTAATCAAGGTGATAAACAAAGTTCATAAGGAAATTCAAGTCAATTGGAAACAATTTCATCGGTGCGATGAATCGTCAAATTAATTTATCCAATCGATTTGCGATACGATGGATTAATTTAACTAAATACATAATTAAATTAAGATTAGTAACACTAAGCATGCATTAATACACTTACTTAACATTAATTATGCAAGACTAAAACAATTCATTAAACAAATGCATTCAAAAGTATTTATGAATTTACATAAAAATGGAAATACAAGAATACATTCTAAATACATTTATACAAAAAAAATGAAAATACATGATAATATCTTCAAAAAGAATCCAGCCATAGCTAATACAATACTAGCTTTTGACTTCAATTTTATAATTACACAACCCATCTAAATCAAATCCTTTCACCATCCTCCTTTCATTTCACCATCTTCTTTCATTTTATCCAACACTTCAATCCACCTCCACTTTGCAAGACTTAAACTTTCTCTATAAATAGAAGACCAATTATTCATTCATTCTCACACCTTTGCAAGAGCAAAAATCCTCTCATCTTTCTCTCTTAAAAACGTCCATAGCCACACACACACAATCAAAGTTGTTTTCTTTCTTTATTCTTCAAGAATTCAAGCTTTTCAAGAGTTTCTTTGGTGCAACTAGTTCAAGAACAACTCTTCTACACATTTTCATACTTCTAATACATCAAAGTAAGTAAATACTAACTCATTACTACTTATATTTATGTTAATATAAGTCCTGCATAATATATATAATCACCAACAACAACAAGTTCATAAAAACTCAAGTTTATAAATCACTAGTTTTGTTTTAAGTTTGTTTTCTTCAAATGTGTTTATAAATATATAAACACATAATGTAAGTATAAATATTATGAAAATAAGTTATATAAATGTGTTTCATAACCTTTTATACATGTGGTTTTTGAATAAACAACAAGAATCACAAGTTGTTTCAAGTTTAAGAAATCCGGATTTTCGGCAGAACTGTTACATCGACTTTGAAAAATCATAACTAATTCATAACTTAACGAAATTAGTTGATTCTTGTCTCAAAATTTAGATCTATGTCTTAACTAAAAATATGGAGGTTTTCATAATTTAATATGGAGTTTTGAACCCTCAAATATTATTTGGGAACCCGGAAGTTTGACAACTCAAAAATGGCCAACATAAGATTTTAACGAGCTTTTTCCCCAACCTAAACACCTCGAAAAATGACCGTTCTTAACTTCAAAAATTTTTTGTACATAGTAGTTTTATGACTATGAAAACCAAAGCCCAAATCATTTTGGAGCTTGGTCGAAAATAGCGTCAAAGTAGGCCGAAAAACCATTAAAAAGCTGGAAAATCACACACATATATATATATATATATATATATATATATATATATATATATATATATATATATATATATATATATATATATATATATATATATATACTTGACGTTTTAAATGGGTTTTATATATAAACTTGTAAAGTTGGGTGATTTAAAACATAAAAACCTTTATACATACATATTATCATATATATGGGAGTTATTAAGTCCCTCATATCATTTAGGACTCGGTTAAACGCGTCCAGTGTCATCACTCATCAACAACGCAAACCTTCGTTTTTACGCTCGTTTTGTCATCACATTTACGGTGAGTCTGCATAGCCCCTATTTTCATTATCTATTGGGGTGGAAATACATGCACTATTTTCATATGGACATCAAAACTGTTTATTTCTTATATGTATTACACATGTGTTTATGTGGATCCATCAGCCATTATACTATGAACCGTTAATTACATTTATTTGTAAGCGCAGATATATTATGGATAGATCTATCGGGAGTCATGTCCCCCATTCGGGTTAGTCTTACCGACTATCAGTGGAATGCATATATATTTAACATACGGTATTACAGTCAGGAATACTGCACAGGGCAAACTCATTTAATTAAGCTTTGGTTGCATGATGGTTTATGTAATACATACATAGAATTTATGCTTTTATAAATTCAACTCATCTGTTAAATGTCCATAAAATTGGTCTTTTCGCGTAAACCTATGAGCTCACCAACATCTTGTTGACGTATTTTAGCATGTGTTTTCAAGTAATTAAGACATGTGCATTCATCGAAAGTATTCCAAGGCTCCCGTTCATTTTGGAGTCGCATCATTTTCAAACTCGGAGATTTATTTGCATCATTTTTGATAATCTATTCATGTATTTAAATCTCTGTAACTTGCCAACTACTCTTCATTTTATTCGGGCTATGTAAAACGATTAAATATTTTGAAGTTATATCAATATACGTTTTCTGAAAACGTCCATGTAGTGGTCGTTCGTTATGATTATGGTTACGCTTCCGTACTCGTCATGCCTCGCTGCCAACCGGGGTAGCAGGGTGTGACAGATTGGTATTAGAGCCATAGTTATAGTGAACTAGGTTGCATTAGTACCTAGACTATAACTGTTACAAAAACTAAACTTTCTTCAAGAACTGTGAACATATGTTTGGACCCTGATGACAGAATCATGTCAAACAATACAATTGTTATCCTCTTTGACTTCGAGGATGAATACTCAACCATGGAACAAGGAAGCCAAGGTGACACTGAGATGTAATTTGGATCGGAGACCCACCCAGACCCAATCAATGACGCGGAATAGGACCCGTCAAAACACGAGGAGGGCAACTGTGACCCTGCAGCACAAATTGCTCCACCATCACCACCACGTGTTCCATCCTACACCCTATTCAGAAGCCATCCCAATGGACCATTGAGGAAGTTCACCCCTAGGAAAAGGGTGTGACTGGCACAACGAGAGTCTATCACGGTACCTACCCATCAGCCAATCCCGCCACAGCAGCGACGGGCAAACATAAGACAGTGGGGATGGATGTCTCACACTCTCCAAGAATGAAGAAACGAGGAAGGGATCCCAAGCCAGTTTGAAGTCGGAACACCATCTCCTTCTCAAGTGCCGACACTTACCCATGAACCTACGCAACAAACGGTGCCTGTGTTGGTGGCGAGGGCCGCCAGACACGACCTCCACTTTCGATAAATCCACCAGGAGGTCGGTGAAATCTTTGCAAGGATTAAGCAGGAGACAATGCTAACCACCAATATACCTTGGGCCAACCAGAATACCCAGGCGATTCAACAAGACGGAATCGACGAATTGTGACAGCGCCTAGCAGAGCGCGAAGCCCGCAATGCAGAATTAACCCAACGACTTAACGCTCTTGAGTACGAGGAAACCCCGGAGGCATCTCATACTTAGTACCCTTCTACTATTTTTTCTCTAGGTTTTATTATCGGATGTATCTTTAGGTATGTAAGGCTTAAAAATTTATCAGAAAATCGCGACCATATCATATAAAAAGATTAGGTATCAAGCGCTTTAATGAAGAATTAAGTTTAAACTATAACTCTGTGCATGAGGATATGTAGTATGCCTATCTGCCTAAGAAATTTCAAACCCATAGACTTATCCTCTTACCCCAGCAGATACCACTTATGCAATTATATTATTTGATATCGGTTCCACTAGGAGCTTTATATGCACTTAGTCTAGTAAGCAGATAAATTTTATTCTTACACCATTAAGTGTCATTTACACTATTGAGGTTGATGATAGTAAGACACTTAAGCCAAATAAAGTAAGTCGAGGATGCTCCTTAGAATTAGTAGGCTAACTCTTTGAAATGGACTTGTTGCCCGTCAAATTGGGGAGTTTTGACGTGGTTATAGGCATGGATTGATTATCGAAAAACCGTGCGGAAATCGCGTGCGATAAGAAGACGGTGCGCATACCCTTAGCCAACAAAAAGGTCCTAACTGTCCAAGGCGAACAGAGAAATACCAAAGTTAGCGTCATCTCCAGCATTAGGACCCTGAAGTGTTGACAGAGAAGGAGCAGAAGGAGAAGCGGCTCGAAGAAATTCCAATTATTTGTGATTACCCCAAAGTTTTTCCAGAACACATACCTGGGTTCACACCATCGAGGCAAGTCGAATTTAAAATCGGCCTAGTGTCAGGTGCTGCACCAGTGGCTTGAGCACCATACCGATTAGCCCCATCAGTAATGTAGGAATTATCCAACCAACTGCAGGAGCTCTTAGATACAGGGTTTATCAAACCGAGTTCCTCACTTTAGGGAGCTCCAGTTTTGTTCGTAAAGAAGAAGGATGGAACCTTCAGAATGTGCATCGATTACCATGAGCCAAATAGGCTAATCATAAAGAACCGGTATCCACTGCCAAGGATCGATGACTTGTTTGACCAACTCCAAAGATCAAGCTTCTATTCGAAGATCGACCTGAGGTCTGATTATCATCAGGTTAGAGTCCGCAAGGAAGATATTCCGAAGACAACCTTCAGATCCCGTTAGGGTCATCATAAATTCCTAGTAATGCCATTTGTATTAACCAATGCCCTAACAGTATTCATGGACCTCATGAATCGGGTGTGCAAACCTTATCTAGACAAATTCGTGATTGTCCTCATGAATGACATCTTAATCTACTTAAGAAACAAGGAGGAGCACGAGCAACATTTAAGACTGATTCTGGAATTGTTGGAGAAAGAACAACTGTATGCCAAGCTTTCTAAGATTGACTTTTGCCTAAGAGACGTGAAATCCCTCGGTCACATGATCAATAGTAAAGGAATCCAATTCGACCCCGCAAAGATTGAGGCTATTAGGAATTGGTCAACTCCTAGAACCCCCATAGAGATACGTCAGTTCTTAAGACTTGCCGCTTATTATAGGAAATTATCAAAAATTTCTTAAAGATCATCGGATCTCTAAAGAAAACTGACCCGAAAAGACATTAAGTATGATTGGGGTGAGGATCAGGAGACATCATTTCAGTTATTAAAGCACAAACTGTGCAGCGCGCCTATTTTGTCCTTACCTGAGAGAAGCGAGAAATTTGTAAATTACTGTGACGCTTCACACAATAGGGTGATGTAGAAAGATAGGTCATAGCTTATGCTTCATGACAACTTAAGGTTCACGAAGTGAATTACACAACACATGATTTAGAGCTAGGAGCAGTAGTCTTTGTCCTTAAGACTTGGAGACATTAGTTGTACGGTACAAAGTGTACTGTATTCACAGACCAAAGTGTCGATCACCCCTTGCTGGGCCAAAGTCAGGGATAGTTAAGTTATTGGCCCAGAAATCATACTTGAGACCACCGAAAAGATAGTATAGATACGGAACCAACTAAAAGTTGCCCGCGATCGTCAGAAAAGTTATGTAGACGTAAGGAGAAAATCCCTTGAGTTCCAATTAAGAGAAAGAGGACTGATGAAAGTCTCGCCATGGAAGGGCGTGATACGTTTTGGGAAACGAGGAAAAACTCAAACCTCGTTATATCGGACCATTCAAGATTTCCAAAAAAATTGGCCCGATAGCCTACTGACTCGATCTGCCCCCAGATCTAAGTAATGTACATAATACCTTCCACGTGTCCAACCTAAAGAAATGCTTGTCCAACGAAACACTCGTCATACCCGTGGACGAACTGGAGCTAGATGATAAGTTGAACTTCATTGAACAACGTGTAGAAATTATGGACCGAGAAGTCAAGAAACTAAAGCACAACCGAATTTCGATAATAAAAGTCAGACGGAACTCTAAGCGAGGCCCTGAGTTTACATGGGAATGCGAAGATCAATTCCGTGAAAAATACTCTTAGTTATTCTCAAATGCTCAATCAGTGGAGAATGCGAGCTAATTTCGGGACGAAATTCCCTTAACATGGGGAGACTGTAACATCCGACACTAAACAGGTTAGCAACTATGACCTAATCAGTATTTATTAGCAAGTTGTAGGTCCCAAAATGTTTCCCTAGAGTATTGTTCTAAGTTGTATAGGGGGGTGAATACAACAAATTAAAATTCAATACTCTTTTCTCAATGTTTGTGTATATTATTAACAAGTGTTAATTACAAACAAGCCTGAACTGCGGAAAGGTTCAAGCTGAGATGACAGATACAACAGATGTTCAACTAATCTAAGACACACTCAGACTAGATACAATGACTACAATCACTTAGATGTACTCACTGATTTTACAAGACACAGATGGACAACTTGAGTATGAACAACTTAGACACACGTACTGTTATATTCAAGCAGACTTGCATGCATGAAAAACACACTTTAATGCATGATCCAATTTCACACTCTTGGATATCTCACAATCCTTAGAAGCTTCCTTTTATACTCTCACTGAGAATCTCAGCGAAGCTTCTTCATTGGACAATGAGAAAGTGGGATGTCTTTCCAAAAAGACAAAAACTTTTCTGCACATTCTGATAAAGCAGACTTGTCTTCATGTGGCAGAATCTTTGTCTTTTTCTTTTTGTCACTGTTGCATAAGGCTTTAACCAAAAGAGGAATGTCAACTTTGCATGTTTCTTCTTTTGTTAAGGCCATTTTGATATAAGAAAAGGTCTGTCACCCTTTTCAGATATCCGTTTGTCTTCATGTAACACAACAATGTAGGCAGGCTTTTGCAGTTTCTATTTTCCACTTTGTCTTCGACTTGTAAACTGATCTTGTAGCCAAAAACAATACATGAGGACTTGGAAACATATTCCATAAAGTTTTTAGCCTGTTCACAAAGAACAGAACACTTAGAATCTGTCCAAGCTGCTCAACAGAACAGAGCAGCGTAGACAGTTTATGTCCAGCCTGTTCATCAGACAGAACAGCTTGGACAATCTGCCTTTGTTGCAACGAATGCAACAGGGTAAACAGCTTTGGCTGATATTGCAAATCACTTTTCAAGTTTCAATAAGGCATAAACAGGTCTTAAATTATACCTTCAAGTGCATCAAACAGGTTCGATTAAAAATCTCCCCCTAAGATGTAGAGCAGGTTTGACTGAGGCCTTTTTGTGCCTAACAGTCTCCCCCTATTTGCAATAATCAGTCTAAGCTGATTTTATCAATAATCACTATACATTCTTACAATACATATTTGCTGAAATGAAATTACAACATTAAAGTAAAGTAAAAGATCAGTTTATATATATACTGATTTTTTAATACATAAACAACATATGTTTTTACAAAACTACAACTGATGTACTAGTGTATATTACAACTGATGTAAAAATAAAAGTTACAACTTATGTAACAAAATACAACTAATGTACAGGAAAAATCAACACTTTGGACTGTTGATGATGAGAGCAAATAATGGCAAGCCTGTCCAACAGAAGGACAACTTCCATTCTTCACCAACTCAGATAGTAGATGGACTTCACGACAGTGGTGGTGGCAATCCTTCTTCAAACATTCTTTCAAGCTCATCCCTGGTTTCCTCCAAATCTTGTATTTCAACTCTGAGGAACATAAAATTGGGATGTTCAAGCTCCCCTCTTTCATAGAAGCCTCTGAGCTGATCCCAGATGGCTGCTCTCCAGTTACTAGATTGCCTGAAGAAGTTTGCATGTCTGAATGCTACATGCTGTTTGAGACCAACTTTGGAAAGGTCTGATGCTCTTTGAAAGCACTTCTTCTTTGTCAGGGAATCTACAAAAAATGCCCCCAACTCAGGTTCTTCAATCAGCTTGCCTTCTTCAAATTCTACTCCTTTGGGCAGGCTGTGGTCAACTCCTTTGATCTCTACTGCATAATCACCTTGTTCAATCAAGATCAGGAGTTCCTCCAGCTCTGAATCCTTTTTGTTCCTCTTGGCCTTTATTTTGGGGTAAGTCACTGAGACACCCTTACTTAAATCTTCTGAGATCAGGCCAAGGTCTTTCACTCTTTCCATCAGCTTTTTGATATATGCCCTGATAGTCTTAGCCGTTTCAGACATAGACTGGCTCAGGGCAACTGCCAACTCTACCCATTTTCTGTTCCCCATCTGTGAAACATTAGTGTAGTCATATGATTCCAGTTCTGGGCCTGTTGCACTCATTCTGGTTATTTGTAGCTTCCACTGTTTGCCTTTTCTTGAAATGGGCACAGCTTTGACAATGGCTTCCTTGGCAAGTCTTCTATCAGCAACATCAAAGAACTTTTTCCTTGCCAAGTTGTCAAAGTGTATCTGGGCTCTTGCAGAGGATGCTTGTTTGGACTTGGTCAGAGAGACCTGAGCATCCTTTTTCTTACCTCCTTCCTTTTCACCTGCTGACTCTCTAGCAGCTTCAAGCAGTTTTCTTTGCACATCCAAAGAAGGCATTTTAATTTTGCTTGCCTCTTTGAATGCAAGAGATATGGCAGCTTTGGCTGAGGCTTCTTCCTTTCTTAGTGTTTCCAGGGCTTTGAGCTGTTCATCTCTGAGCTCATAGTATTTCTCCATAGAAACACCCATTTCCTTAGCCCTTGCCTTATCAAACTTTAGCTGCGTTGCTCTTTGATAGTCAGGGTCAAAAGCTGCTTTCTTCTTTCCTTTGGCTGTTGTAGTTTGAACAGCTTCAGGAATCTCTTCTTCCTGTTCTTCTTCTTCTTCCAAAATTAGATGTCTCCTTCTGCTTGGCCTGTCCCCAGGAATGGATTCCTCCCCCTTAGTTTGTGTAGGGTTTGGAGGTCCAGCCTGAGTAGGCTGAGCAGCTTCAGTGTGATGGGAGACATCTGCAGCTGGACCTGTTCCTGATGCACCTGCTTCTTGACCAACAGATGCTGATTTCTACTTAGAAGGAGATGAAGTTTTCTCCCCCTTAGACATAGTCTTTAAGGCAGACAACTTCTCCCCCTTTGAAGGAGATGGAGCAGCACCTTCAACAACTGGTCTGCCTGAGAAAAACAAATTCAGCAGGCTTGGTAGCAGTTTTGGCAGCAGGTTTGGGGCCAACCAGGCTATGCACTAAGAAAGCAAGGTTGTCTTTAACCTCTGCAAGCTAGGTAAGGCAGGTTTGAAGAGAAGAGGATTGGGAATCAGCAATTGAGGACAGCTTGACTAAATTTTCTCTGTTTGAAGCTGTGAACAACAAACTTTGAAGCTGTGCAAGATGTAACTCAAGAGAGTCCTGCATATCATCAAGATTTGCTGACACAGAATTTGACAGAGAGACAATGAAAGAGTTTAAGCTGGCCAGTATAGTAGGAAGGGTAGTAGTGCAAGTGGTGAGGAGAGTTGACAGCTGTTGGGATATGGTTGTCATGGAGGACACAGAGTCCTGTTGATGTGAAAGAATAGAGGAGAGTGAGGTGGAGATATTTTGTAGTTATGCAGTGAGTGCAAGCAGCTGTGAGGACTGGTTAGGCTGTGAAGTGACTGGAAAGGAATTCTTAAACAAATCAAAGAATCCTTGGAGCTGGGCAGACACAGAGTCTGAGATTATTGATGGTAGGGAAGTCATGGAATTTTCCAAATATCCAACTTTGTTGGTCAGCAAAGAAAGCTGATCCTTCAACAGAAGATCTTTGGGGGATGGGGGAGTATGGGTAGACTGTTTGGATTGTGTAGAGGGGGAAGAATGATATGAGGATGAGGCGGGTGTTTGGGGTTGTGATGGAGAAGCAAGGGTGACTTTGGATAGAAGTCATAGCCTGGGAAAAAGTAATATGGCCCAGCTTGGAAGGGTCAATGGGTCCCTCAGCAGTGGCTGTATTTGCTTCATCAGGAGAAGGGGTAGAGGATGGTAGCCTTTCAGATGTTGCTTGTGTTGCAGCACCTTCATTAAGGCCAGAGGTTGTTCCCTCTGCAGCACATTGGTCTAAAGATGCCTCATCATGGGGAGATGGAATGTGCATTTCAACATCAGCAATGGTGAAACCTGCTGATGGAGTTTGCATATGAGGTGCAGCCTCACCAGAGGGATGGTATGTTCTTTGAGGTTCATCAACTTGGGATGTTGGTCCTTCAGCAGTTGTGGGGTGTTCAACAGCTGTATCATGAGGAGCAGACGTTGGAGGCTGATCTACTGGATGGTTTAATCCAGCAGGTTTGGCACCTCGTGCAGACTCAGGTTGTCTATAAGTGTGTGGTGGAGACTGTGTGGACTCAGTATGGAGTGGAGTGAACTCCTGTCTTTCAATATTCTCAGCCTGTTGGGAGGCTGGAATAGTTGATGTGGTAGTCTCCTTATGTACAACTGGTTCCTGTTAGGAGGAACCAGAGGGCCTAGGCTGACTCAGTGTAGACTCTTGCTGGAGTGAAGCCTGCTCCAAATGTGCTGAACCTTCTCCCAAAATAGGAGAAACAGCAGGGGTTGCTTCTTTTTCAACTGAACCCTGTTGAGAGGGATCAGAGGGGCTAGATCGGTCGGTTGGTTTCTTTTTAGCTAAGGCTTTGCGTCTGTATAGTCTGAGAGATGAAATGGAGGATGGATGTTGTGGAGATGAGATGAGGGGTTCTGTTTGGACTGGTGGGGAGACTGGTTCAGAAACAGGTGGGTTGGCCTATTCCATAGTCTCAGATGCCACAGAGGCACCAGCCACAAAGGCTTCAGGTTCAACAAATGAACCAGGGTGAGAAGCTGCTCCCCCTCAGCCACAGAGGCTGATGGAGTAGACTTGGACTTGGCTGTTTTAGCCTTCTTGCGGACAGGCTCAGTTTCAGTCGTTTCCAGGCTCCTTTTAACAAATTTGACCTAGATTTGGATTTTCCCTTGGGAGCAGTCTCTGGATCCACCCTCACATCAGAGGGTCCTTCCACCATTCCTAGCAACCTCCTCATTGGTGTTGATAGAGGAGGTTCATTTGGGAGTACAGGGGTATAGAAAACTCTATTCCCTATTACAGGGAATGCATCAGTACGGAGTAGAGGCTGAGAGTTATAGAGTTGCTCACCACAGACGTGCTTGAAGATGAGGCTTAAAAACCTAGGATATCGAACGGCAGCTGGACGTGTTTCCTGCTGCACCAGGTTCCTCAAGTTCATGAAAATCCATCTTGCCATGTTGATTGTAGTCTCATCCACAAGCTGTAGGACTATTGGAATCTCATCACGGTTGAGTTGGTCAAATGAACCAACTTTACTGCTGAAGCACATCACCACCGAGGCAAACAAGAAACTGTAGGGTGGAGAAAAATCCTTCCTAAACAGTGTGGCTCCAACTCTGGGTTCTGCTACACCACAAAAACGTAGCAGATTCCCCATCTGGTCATTTTCAGGATGTGGCTGATCATAGGTTTCAGCCACAGGGAGACGAAGAGCTTCCCTGATCAGACCTGTTGTAATCTCAATGGTTTGAGTCCCATTAAGTATGGAACCCCGAATGATTTTGGTTGAAGGATCATAAGAACAGGTGTACCAAAATTCATATACCATCTCCTAGTACAGGACACCAGGAGATGCAGTCATTGCATAGTTCAATGGGTGAACCTTCAGAAACTCCACCATGTCTTCATATCCTTTTCGCGCATAATTTTTTGGGATGGTTAGGTTTGCAAGGTAGTTGGTAGGTTTCAATGTCAGCATCGTGGTAACAGACGAGTGTTTGTGCACATCGTTACCAATGAAGACTGGAAGAAAGGGGTTGTTCTGGTGAGCCATTTGGAAAGTAGTTGAAGTATTAGCACAAGACACTTAGTCGAAGTTAGGGTTCTTTGGAAATTATGGTAGCAGTAAGGAAGACGAAGATGAAACAGTAGATGGGTATTTATAGGATTTGAATGTGAGTGGGTATGAGAGAGAAAAACTTTGGGCGACTGATTTGAAATGTTCGTTAACGGAAAACGGAATGGTTGTCCATGTCAGAACGGTTGTCAGACCACTTGAGCCCTTTCTGATCACTAACACACGTTAACCACATTATCCGCAGTAATTAAGTTAAATAATAACAAAAATTAAGTAACTTAATTGTGAAGAAAGGTAATTAAAACTGATGGTCTAAGCTGTTGGTTAAACCTGTGATGAGCAGGGTAATCACAAGCTGTTCATTCTTCAGGCTGTTCATTCAACCTGTTCAGCTATGTAAGAACAGGTTGTGTTCAATAGCTGATCAGGTTACAAGACAATATCTTGTATGACAGATTGAGAGAGTGAGCAGATTGGAGGCTTGATTAACAGACCAGGTTTGAGGTGAACACTGATGTTTTCAAAACCTGTTATACGCTCAAGCTGTTCAAGTTTTCAGAGTTTGGCTAAGTATAGAACATGCATAGCCTATTCTGTCTAAGCTATTCTGAAGAACTTGAGTAGTGTGAGACATACAATAACTTAGAACATAGAGGACACTTAGTCACTATTATTTAACATGCCCAGCTTGCTGACAAGATAATTAAACCTGTTTTCATCAGGAGGCTCGGTGAAAATGTCTGCAAGCTGTTCATCTGTGGAAATAAAACTTACCTCCACATTACCTTTCTGGATGTGATCACTGATAAAGTGATGTCTAACCTCTATATGCTTTGTTCTGGAATGAAATACTGGATTGTTGGAGATAGCTATAGCACTTGTATTATCACACAGAATAAGAGTCTTCCTATATACAAGTCCATAGTCTTCAAGCTGATGCTGCATCCACAGAATCTGCCCACAGCAGCTTCCAGCAGCAATATACTCAGCTTCAGTAGTAGAAGTAGAAACTGAGTTCTACTTCTTTCTACACCAACTTATCAACTTACCACCAAGAAGTTGACATCCACCTGTTGTGCTTTTTCTGTCTAACCTGCAGCCTGCAAAATCAGAATCTGAATATCCTGTTAGCTCAAGGCTTTAGTCTTTGGGATACCAAAGACCCAAACCTGGTGTACCCTTAAGGTATCTAAAGATTCCTTTTTATAGCAGCTAGATGGGATTCTTTAGGATCAACTTGAAACCTAGCACATAAGCAGGTAGCAAACATAATATCAGGTCTACTAGCAGTTAAATACAGCAAGCTCCCAATCATGCCTCTATAAGCTGTTACTGAAACAGCTTTGCCACTGGCATCTGCATCCAACTTTACATTGGTTGCCATTGGGGTTTTGATAGGAGAAATTTGATCACATTTAAACTTTTTCAAAAGATCTAAAGAATACTTTCTTTGATTTATGAAAATACCATTTGAGGTTTGTTTAACCTGCAATCCTAAAAAGAAAGTAAGTTCTCCCATCATACTCATTTCATATTTTGATTTCATGAGTAGTGAAAAATTCTTGCATAACTGCTCATTAGTAGAACCAAATATTATGTCATCCACATAAATTTGAACAAGCATAATATCAGACTTCACCTTCTTTATGAACAGTGTGGTATCCACTTTACCTCTGGAATAACCGTTGCTCATAAGGAAATCAGTTAGAGTGTCATACCAGGCTCTAGGGGCTTGTTTTAGACCATAGAGAGCTTTGTCCAACTTATAGACAAAACCTTGATGATGTTCATTTTCAAAACCTGGAGGCTGCTTGACATAGACTTCTTCTTGCAGCTTACCATTCAAAAATGCACTCTTCACATCCATTTGAAATACCTTCATGCTCTTATGAGTAGCGTAGGATAGAAACAAACGAATTGCCTCTAACCTGGCTACAGGAGCAAATGTTTCATCATAGTCAATGCCTTCCTCCTGTCTGTAGCCTTGAGCAACTAGTCTTGCCTTATTTCTAATGACATGACCTTGCTCATCCATCTTGTTCCTGAAAACCATTTGGTGCCAATTATTGTTTTTCCTTTAGGAGTTGGGACCAGCTTCCATACTTTGTTTCTCAAACTGATTGAGTTCTTCTTGCATGGCAGTGATCCAATTGGCATCTTTAAGTGCTTCATCCACTTTCTTAGGCTCCATTAGGGACACAAAGCTAGAAAACATAAAAAAGTTTCCTAAGCTGTCCCATCTTGTTTGCACCCCTTTGTTGATGTCACCAATTATTTGATCATTTGGGTGACACCTGATCCACTTAGGATCTTCTTCTATGAGGATTCTTCTGAGTTGTTTGTATCTTCAACATGACCTGTTGAGCAGCTCTCAAGATTTTCAGACACACTGATATCTTGAGCCTATTCACTTGTTGAGCATGACTCTCCATTGTTGAACATATCATCAGAGGATCCAGGAAAATCAGCATTGATTGGTTCAGGACATGAGGTTGTAATTATGTCAGTACACTTGTTCACACAGGTTGTATCAACATAATCATCATCATGTCCATCATGATTAGCAGGTTCCACTCTGGATGTAGTGGAAGCTTTTAAGTCCTTCTGTTCACTGATGGAATGCATAAGATCATCAAAGCTGAATTCTTCTGAAACTGATTCAGGAACAACTTTGGTGGAGGCACTCCTAGACTCTTCAAAGGTGACATTGATAGATTCATCTATCACCTTTCTCTTGTTGTTGTATACTCTGTAGGCTTTGGAGATAGCAGAATATCCAACAAACACACCTTCATTAGCTTTAGGTTCAAACTTTGCCAGTTGGTCCCTTTGATTCAGAATGAAGCAGGGACATCCAAATACATGGAAGTAGCTAATGTTTGGCCTCCTCCTTTTGAGTAATTCATAGGGAGTGTTGTTGAACCTTTTTACCACCAAGGATCTATTTTGGGTGAAGCAAGCAGTGTTGACAGCTTCAGCCCAGAATGATGAAGGTAAACCTGATGCACACAACATGGTTCTAGCAGCTTCAATGTGAGTTCTGTTTCTCCTTTCAACAACTCCATTTTGTTGTGGAGTTCTTACCGCTGAAAAGTTCTGTGAGATCCCTTTTTCTTCACAGAAGTCTTCAAGAGTACTGTTTCTGAATTTAGTACCATGATCACTTCTAAACTGCTTGACTTGAGCAGAGTTCAGCATTTCCATCTTTTTGATAAATCCAATGATTTCTCTAGCAGCCTCTCCTTTGCTCTTCAGAAATATCACCCATGTAAACTTGGAGTACTCATCAACCATTACTAGAGTGTATCTTCTTCCTCCTAGACTTGGGACACTAATTGGTCCAAACAAGTCCATGTGGATTAAGAAGAGAGGAGTCAATAGAGAAATTGCGCTTAGATTTAAAAGATGATTTTCTCTGCTTGCCTTTCTCACAAGCTGCGCAGAGTTTATCCTTTACAAAATTTATAGAAGGCAAACATGTTACCAACTCTTTCTTACAGAGTTTGTTGATATTCTTGAAGTTCAGGTGTGATAGCCTTTTGTGCCATAACCAGTTCAGGTCTGCGTTTCTTCTTGAGATAAAGCAGGTTTGAGTTGTGGGATCGACAGATTTCATGTCCACAACATATACACCTTTCTTTCGTTGTGCACACAACACAACTTTACCTTGGGGATCCAGTATGTAACCCAGGTGCTCATCAAAGTTAACATTGTAGCCAGCATCACAGAGTTGACTAATGCTTACAAGATTATGTTTCAGCCTAACCACATAGGCTACCCTTTTGAATACCGCAACACCGGCTTGAAGAGTTCCATACCCTTCGTGGATCCCTGTACATTGTCACCAAATGTGACTTTTGGCCCTTTTTCAGGCCTGAGATCACTCAGCAGGTGAACTCATCATAGGGATGAGTTCTCCTACTTCATCAACCTTTGTTGATGGACCAGAGATATCCACACTAATATTTCCTATTTAAGTGGTATCAGCTTGGACACCATCCTCATTGACTATGTTACTTCCAACACTGCTTGTTTTTGCAATAATGGAACTAGCAGAGTCAACAGGCCTCATGTCCTCAGTTTCAGGACAGTCTTTGACCATATGTGTCTTCTTCCCACACTTATAGCATTTCTCTTTTTAGCCTTTTTGGAAGAAGAGCCTCCAGAAACATATTCTGAATTATTTTTGTTAATTTTGTCAGCAGGTTTAGCAAACTTATTACTATTTTTAGATGAATCAACAGTTTGGGTGGAAGGCACAATAGCAACAACTTTTCCTGTTTCTTCTTTCCTCTTTTTGGGAGGACAGATATCAAACACAGGAAGCTTGATGGCTTTTGACCTTCCACAGGTTTGGGAAACTTATTCCCAAATTTCTCAGGTTGAGCAATGACTTTGCCTTTGCCCTTACTGAGATGTGATTGATGTTGCCTATCAACATGATCACTACTTTTGGTTCTGAAAGACTTACCTTCATTTATAACCAATTTTCCACTATGATTTAAACACTTATTTGAAACCACAGCAGATTTGCTTTCAACATGAGACTTACCCCTGTTGAAAGCAGGCTGCTTACCTTCTGAAAACTTTTTCTCAAAATGATTAGCATCAAAAGGATTAACAGGTCTCTTACCATCAGCTTTGGACCCAGAGCCTTTTTTGTCAACAGGTTTAGAGTCCATAGCTGCAGTTTGAGCATGTTTTCCTTTCTTTTGCTTGTGTGATTCAACAGAGCACTTAGTAGGTTGAATCGATGGAGAACGTATTCCATTATCAGCTTTTGGAGCTTTTTCACACAAGCTGTCAGTATTTTGAGGCATGACAAACCTGTTTGTTGAATCTAACTTACCATTTACTTTCTAAATGAAAGTGCTAGGAAGCTCACCAAGAGTGGATAAGTCATCTTTCAGATTATTTATCTCAACAACAGAAGCTGTTTTGTCGAGATCCCCTCCAAGATAGGCTTGGATTTGTGCATCTGTTGACTAATGCAATAGCTGACGTTTTGTGCAGATTGGCACCAAGAGTCAACTATCTTTTGAAGCTTTGCATGTTTTACGTCTGTCTCTCTCTTTTCTTCTAGTAAAATGGAGTTGATGTGTTTTAATTCATCAAGCTCAGTTTCCAACTTATGGAAACTATCCAGTTTACTGGATTTTATGTCAAGATCATTTTTAAGCTTAGAGATTTCAGACAGTAAGACATTCTGCTTCTCAACAGCAGCTTTTAAATCAACAAGCATGCATTCAAACATTTTTACTTTTTCATCAGAACTGTAAGCCATAAAGTTTTGTACCTTGTACATCATTGTGGGATTCCAGTTCTCTAAGCTGCTGAAGGCTTCAGCTTTAGCCAGGTCCTGTTTGAAGTTGCTGGTTGATGGGACATTAGTGTTGGCCATCAGACAGTTGTTATCTTCTTCATCTAAAGATGAATCAGATTCCTCCCAATCACATGTCTCAGCCATGAGTCCCTTTTGCTTGTTGGAACCCACTGAGTTTTCCAACTTTTTCGGCTTAGCCATGGCCATAAGGTACTTAACCCTGTAGCCATCATCCCTGTTTGTCTTGAATGGTTTGGATGTCTGACCAATAGCTTTTGACACACAGTCAGCAGCTATGTGGCCAGTCTTTCCACATTTAAAGCACTCAGCCTTAGATTTATCAAATGCCTTCTTTTAGACAGCATTTGAGTTCCCCTGCAGCATTTTTCTACCAAACCTTTTCTTGTTGAACCATTTGACAAGCATTGCAATCATTTGCTCATCATCAAGTTTAGCAAGATCTTCACCGTCTTCCTCTTTAGACATCTCTTCCCTTTCATCATCAGCCTGTTGATCAGGTTGTGTGAACACATCACATACCTGACTAACAGGTGATCTCACGCTGGCCACTAAGGCAGCACTTCTCTTAGACATTTCCAAGGCATTTCTTTTTTGTTGCCTTGACTGCTCATCATTCAGTAGGGATCCATTTTAGTTTACAAGATCCATACCTTTGATGGTGCCTGAATTTCTCAAGATGGTAGAAAAGTAGTTCCATTCTTCAGGCAGGATGTCCAACAACTTGTTCACCAGAGTCAGGCTATCCTTTGTGATCCCAACAACTTTGAGATCATTGATAAGAGCAATGAACCTGGTGTAGGTTTCTGTGAGTGACTCCTTTAGTTTTGCAAAGAAGAGTTCATACTGTCTAACAAGATTGTTGATCCTGTTATCCAGTGTGATTGTGGGACCAGCATAGACGGTACACAAAGTATCCCACATCTCCTTTGCAGTCTTCATCTTCTAAACCTGTTTGAACACAACATCAGGAAGAGAAATGACCAGGTTATTACTGGCTTTTGCATCCAGAGCAACCAGTCTTTTGTCTTCATCAGACTATTGAGCTTTGGCCTTTTCAAAGGTTCTAATTTCAGGGGCAGCTCCTTCAACAGCAGGAGTGATAGTAGTAACAGAAGTTGGCACATAGGGACCTTCCATTACTATCTCTGGCAGTTGTACGTCCAAATTCTCTAAATAGAGCATCATTCTGCACTTCCAACCAGAGTTTGATGATTGAACTTGGGGGGTTTGGCCATTGAACCATTGTCATAGTAAGAGGAGGAACTTGCAGCACTGTTGTCCAGGGGAAAGTAGGGAGAATGAGAGATCTAGAGTTAACACACACTCTATCTGCTCTGATACCAGTTGTAGGTCCCAAACGGTTTCCGTAAAGTATTGTTCTAAGCTGTAGAGGGGGGGGGGGGGTGAATACAGCAAATTAAAATTCAATACTCTTTTCTCAATGTTTGTGTACATTATTAACAAGTGTTAATTACAAACAAGCCTGATTTGCGGAAAGGTTCAAGCTGAGATGACAGATACAACAGATGTTCAACTAATCTAAGACGCACTCAGACTAGATACAATGACTACACTCACTTAGATGTACTCACTGATTTTACAAGACACAGATGGACAGCTTGAGTATGAACAACTTAGACACACGTACTGTTATATTCAAGCAGACTTGCATGCATGAAAAACACACTTTAATGCACGATCTGATTTCACACTCTTGGATATCTCACAATCCTTAGAAGCTTCCTTTTATACTCTCACTGAAAATCTCAGTGAAGCTTCTTCATTGGACAATGATATAGTGGGATGTCTTTCCAAAAAGACAAAATAACTTTTCTGCACATTTTGATAAAGCAGACTTGTCTTCATGTGGCAGAATCTTTGTCTTTTTCTTTTTGTCACTGTTGCATAAGGCTTTAACCAAAAGAGGAATGTCAACTTTGCATCTTTCTTCTTTTGTTAAGGCCATTTTGATATAAGAAAAGGTCTGTCACCCTTTTCAGATATCTGTTTGTCTTCATGTAACAGAACAGCGTAGGCAGGATTTTGCAGTTTCTATTTTCCACTTTGTCTTCGACTTGTAAACTAATCTTGTAGCCAAAAACAATACATAAGGACTTGGAAACATATTCCATAAAGTGTTTAGCCTGTTCACAAAGAACAGGTTCTGTTCACAAAGAACAGAACACTTAGAATCTGTCCAAGCTGCTCAACAGAACAGAGCAGCGTAGACAGTTTGTGTCCAGCCTGTTCAGCAGACAGAACAGCTTGGACAATCTGCCTTTGTTGCAACAAATGCAACAGGGTAAACAACTTTGACTTATATTGCAAATCACTTTTCAGGTTTCAATAAGGCATAAACAGGCCTTAAATTATACCTTCAAGTGCATCAAACAGGTTTGTTTAAAAATCTCCCCCTAAGATGTAGAGCAGGTTTGACTGAGGCCTTTTTGTGCCTAACACAAGTTATAACATAATCAGTGATCATTAACAATTAATCAAGGTGATTAACAAAGTTCATAAGAAAATTCAAGTCAATTAGAAACAATTTCATCGGTGCGATGAGTCGACAAATTAATTTATCCAATCGATTTGCGATACGATGGATTAATTCAACTAACTACATAATTAAATTAAGAATAGTAACACTAATCATGCATTAATACACTTACTTAACATTAATTATGCAAGACTAAAACAATTCATTAAACAAATGCATTCAAAAGTATTTATGAATTTACATAAAAAGGGAAATACAAGAATACATTCTAAATACATTTATACAAAAAAAATGAAAATACATGATAATATCTTCAAAAAAAATCCAGCCATAGCTAGTACAATACTAGCTTTTGACTTCATTTTATAATTACACAACCCATCTAAATCAAATCCTTTCACCATCCTCCTTTCATTTCACCATCTTCTTTCATTTTATCCAACACTTCACTCCACCTCCACTTTGCAAAACTCAAACTTTCTCTATAAATAGAAGACCAATCTTTCATTCATTCTCACACCTTTGCAAGAGCAAAAATCCTCTCATCTTTCTCTCTTAAAAACGTCCATAGCCACACAGACACACAACCAAAGCTGTTTTATTTCTTTATTCTTCAAGAATTCAAAATTTTCAAGAGTTTCTTTGGTGCAACTAGTTCAAGAACAACTCTTCTACACATTTTCATACTTCTAATACATCATAGCAAGTAAATACTAACTCATTACTACTTATATTTATGTTAATATAAGTCTCGCATAATATATATAATCACCGACAACAACAAGTTAATAAAAACTCAAGTTTATAAATAACTAGTTTTGTTTTAAGTTTGTTTTCTTCAAAGGTTTATAAATATATAAACTGTAAGGTCTTGTAACACGGATCTATCTAGACGCGACACACACCAACGAGTGTGGAATCCTCGTTAGCGGCTTGACGGATATAACACTCACACGAAACACGGAGACCTCCACAACGTTGTACGGTCGACTACGAACGAACCTACGCGATGATTCTCTCCGAACGAACACAATATCAGCTAATAAACTCGAGATCGCCTTTTGTTAATTGCTCACACGAATTCTGCAAAAGTCTGCTAATGATTCGAGTTAATCACTAATTATAGAGACCAATTCGAGTTTGTCATGGGCCAAACTCAAAACAGGCCCAAGGCCCATTCGAATTTGTCCCCTTGACAAATTCGAATCTGCCTTATTCGAATTTATGACAAATTCGAATCTGCCTTGTGTGTAAATTCGAATATGCCCTAAATTCGAATTTCACAAGTCAAACTTCTATTTAAACATATGTTCTAACTTATGATTGAATTAATCTTTGGACTTTATGTTTGAACTTTTTGTAATACATTACATCAAGTTCAAACATACGATCAATAACTATCAAACACATATGAACACATATATCAAACACTAGTTAGTATTCAAAACCTTGTAACATGACTAATACAAAATGCTAACACACTTTAGACTGCTATCGTCACACAGGGTGTACCAACAGACTCCCCCTTGACGATAGCTTCTAACTAATTACATTTTGATTAAGTACTACGTTTATTTAAACTACTGCCAGCATACAATCCTTGCTCAACACATACTTTAACTACATTCTGATACTTTCTAGCCTCATATTCCATATGTGCATCACTTGAGATTTGATGAGTGTAAAGCACTTGCAGGTCATCCTTGGAAAGATTCACTAGGTGCAGCGAATCGTACACTCTAAGAATTACTTTTTCTTCAAAGTCCTCCATCACTGATTCACCTGTTTCACTTTCCACGTACCACCAATTGAGATTTTTCAAAACGTTCTGTGGCATTGACTTGAGAGGAACTTTCTTCAAACATCTAACTGGTTTATATTGAATTTTCATCAACGGTCTGCCAGTTAGAGGATCAATTCGAGTATTGTCAATCACTCGTTTACCAACTCTTGGATTGAGCCTTTCAAATTTTCTCGACCTCCCTTCTTTTCTAATGATCTTAGCTATGACTTCAGCATAAGGGTCGTCACCGATATTTATGAGCTCCTTCCATGCTAACGCCTTTATCTCAACCTTTGGCAAGGAGTTGAAATCTTTCAGTCTTCTTCTGAGATACTGGAGGCCATCCTTTCGCTTGATAATGAATAGCTGCAGTTCTCGATCAAAGAACCAGCTTAAAATATTTCCTGATAGCTCTCCAGCACCAGGCACACGCATCTTTTTCTTCAGCTCTAAATCCTTTTTCTCTGCCCTGAACCACAACTTCCTTTTTTCTTCATTTGTAAGCTCTCTGGCAGGCTCTTCAATTGATGATTCAGCATTTAAAGCAGCTTTGACTACTTCTATGTCAATCATATTATTTTCTTCCGACACATATGTATCTGTGATAGGGTTTTGTTGAACGATGATCTCATTCGCCTCATCTTCTTTATCAACATAGACCTCATCATCAGATTTCCAGTCTGCTATGTCTTCGGCACGAACTCCCCCTCTTCAAGGTCTTCAATTTCATCCTCAAAATCAAAACCAAAGTCTAGTGGCTCTTCCTCAATATCCATTAACGCTTCAATCATTTCATGTATTTCACTCTCTGTGACCTTTGAGGAGCTTGCTTCTCCTCCTTCTGCTCTACCTTGACTAGGCTCCTCCTAAGTTTCAGCATATAGAGCAGCAGAAAAATCTACTGGCTCATTCTCTTTCTGTGCATTGGGATCATCGCCTTCATCATCTCCCCCTTGCTGCTCCTCCGGATCTCTACAACTCGTCTCCTCCTGAGCCTTTAGATTTTTCAGTAATTGCTCAATAAGGGATCGCATTGATCGAATCTCCGCAGCTTGATCAGCAACTAAGGTTTTAAGCTCAAGATTGTCTTCTTCCATCTTTCCAAACGATTTCTTCAATTCAGCATTCTCCTTGTCAACACTCGCATTATGCGCCTGAATTTCACCGATTGCTTTTGTTAACTGAAAGATTTGGACTTGCTGGAAGTCAACCTTGCTCCTCAGCTCAGAAAACCTTTGATTGTCCATGAAGCTTGATGATGTGGATGGTATGGATTGGATGAGAGTGGGGATGATTGGTGGAGGAACGGATGCTTGAACAGGTGGTGGTTGTGGAATGGGTTCTGATGGTTGGGCGGTAGGTGTTTCTGGCTCTGGAGCAGAGGCTGATGAAGCTCCCTGCATGAAACGGTGCCGTTTGGCCCTGTGCCGAGGTACCAAAGGAACTACTTCCTCTTCTTCATAATCTGAGTCATCTGACTCCCTTGAAGCTCTTCTCCTTCTAACCTCTTCCTCAACCACAACTAATCTTGATCCATATGTCCCTATGTGAATGGACGGATCTGCAGTCACTATGTTTGGGCCCTCAACTTCTATTTCTTCATCTTCTTCTGATTCGGAGTCTGATTCACTCTCTTGTTCAACATGCACATATTCATCTATCTGCCTAAACAGATCTTCTTCCCCTTCTGGTGGTTCCAGAAGTTCTCCAACAAGCTCAGCAGTGATTTGCTCATTTGCATTCGGACCAGATGCCCATATCTCTTCTAATGTTTCCGCCCTTTGATCAGTTTCGCGAGCTACATCTGAAGTACTAGCTTCAACACCTGACGGACCAGCTTCAACTGTCTCTTGAACTCTACTCGTAGAAGGCCTAGCAGCCTGAGTTTGTCTCGCAGATGGTCTTTGCCTCCTCTTCTGTTGCTGAGGCCTCGGTTGTGGCGGTTGCTGTGGAGCCTGTAAATCCCCTGCCCAGTTGGCATCTTCCCCGACTTGGAAATCTGGATTAATTACTGCCCCAAACAGTGGTGCCTCGACTGGCCTCGCTAATCTTCCTCGATGAGCTTGACAATCAGCAAAGATGCGCTTATCAATCACCGTAACACTTTGAATGTCATTCATCTGTGACAGGTTCGGCAGAAAATGCCTAATCAGCATCATTACGAATCTAGGATAAAGCAGAAATCTTTCTCTGTCAGGAGCTGTTATTTATTGAACAAACTCAGTAAAGAACATCTCTGAGAAGCTAAACCTTTGATTGTAAACCAATGCTATCATCCCTGACTGAAATTTTGACACAATGTAATCAAATCCTGCTTTCTTTGCGGCAAAACACACCATAAAAACGTGTGCGAGATATCGCCACTGTCCTATCAGCCCGCTCTTCATGAAAGAAGACTTAGCCACGTCCAGGCTATACCCCATTCTAACAAAAGCCACCTGCCTGATTGATAATGGGAAGTCAATCGACCCATTCTCTTGTTCTTGAGATCCCAGCTGCAAAACTTGACGTAACATGTCCGCTGGAAACACTAGAGGGTGTCCAGCGACTCTCGTCCTTAATACTGTCGGAGTAATAGTACAGTCTACTTGTAAATGATCCCAAAACTGACGAACGTAAGGGATGACTATCTGAATATTATGGGATAGAGCATATGCAATCCTTGATCCAATCAAAAAATCCACCATCTGGCGGTAGGCTTGGGCCTCTGGAATCGCATGGTCCGGAAATATGACCATATTATGCTTAGGCACAAAGATTCTATCTGCCATGTCTGCACAATAAAGCATATAATATATTAGAATTATTAAATAGACATAAACTTGTTTAAATTCAAATTTGTTTTATTTTGAACTTGTATAAGTACAAAATCCAACACCTATGAATTTCTACAAGTTTAATTTAAATTTTAAACCAATAATTCGAACATAATAGTAAAGTCGAATGACAAGTTCGAAACAACCATATCTTCGAATTTAGTATATGCTTCGAGTTTAATGACAAACTCGAAGCCAAATTCGAAGTTATGATCAAATTCGAAGGAATGAACAAACTCGATCATGTCGGTTTGAATAACAACAAAAATCCAAGATTTTAACCATTTTAGACTTAGAAAATTACATTCATTAGTCCTAATAGGTTCTAATCTAAGATATTTGTGGTCAATTTGATGTTTCACCTGTTCAAAGTTTGTTATTTTTGAAATCCAAACTTTCCACCAATAAAACTTCAAAATTCGTTAATTTTTGCTCAAATGGAGTCTAAAACCACCTAAATCTTGTACAATACACTTGATTATACCTAGATTTGTTTGTAGTTTCGAACATAAATGGATAAAAGTCGACAAATAGTATGAAACTCGAACTAACGGCAAAGTCGAAGGAACAAAGTCGAAGTCGCTCGTAATAAACTCGAAGAGTCAAAATCGAAGGTAGGTGATTTATGACCATCACTGTTGACCTATTTATACCATCCTCCTTCGAGTTTGTGACCTTTCTCGAGTTTACTGCCAAACTCGAGGCCCTGCCAACTTCGAATGTATATTCGAATTTTGCTTAGACTCGAATTTAATTTGAAAATTTTGAAAACCTTTGAATTAAATTCAACTTTTTCAACTTTTTCGTGTAACGGAATAAACTATGCCAAATCTTTTACCCTAAGCACAAGATTTTCACGCGATGTTTATTTTATTCAACTAGGAATGCACCCTCAATAATTTTGACCTTTTTCCTAAGTAAAAGTGAAAATAAAAATAAAAATAAAAATAAAATTTTAAAAGTAAAATAAACTAAGATAAATTAAAGTAAAAATTGTGAACAAAAATAAAACTTAGAGTAAATTAAATTATTTAAAATTCACAACCTATACTAAACACTTAACAGAATATTTTTGACGAGTATAGTCAAAGAAAGGTTCAATCAGATAGCGGTGTCAAATACGCACTTTCAGTACTTAAACTTTCACACTTAGGAATTTTTGATTCCTTTGATTGTTTGTCGTGACATACATTTCTAGCCGATTGTTGGTATTATTTTACCTTTAAACATGTTACATTTCAGAATATCCCTTGGCCTTTTTAGTTATCAAGAAATTATCTTACGTGACTCATACATAGACATACTTTTATGATCAAGGCATACACACAATGATTATAAGTTTTTGGTATTTGCAAACTTTCTTTAAAAGGCAAACATCGGACACAGGTCTGTATTTACATACAACAAAGTGTCTTAGTTTGACTTAAGGTTTATTTTTAAAGCTAGCAAGACAGCGGTGACAGGTCTGTACCGACGTACAACAAAGCGACTTATCTTGCTAACTCGAATCAAAACAGAGGCAACAGGTCTGTACTTAAGTATAACAGAGTTACTTGTTTTGACTCTCAACTCAGTATGATTTTTCTATTTTTTCCATTTTAAGATGTATCTGATGTTACAATACATCCCCAGAAAGTTTGCATACCTCATTTAGAATCAAGGTCTGTATGTCTCTAACATAAAAATTAAGACCAATTGGTCATATATCTAAGTTAGTGACACGTTTGACTTTTTCTTGAATATTTTATTAGCCTTGAGACTCCCTATATGTATTATGCCTACCAACACATCATACTAGATAATGTATTACACTTAGAATTTTAGGTGCATTATGTGTGAAAGCTAAACACTTAGAGATTGTATTAACTATGCTAATTTTCGTCACTTTGAACCTATGCATCTAAGACTTAACTCCTTTTCTGATATTCTCCTTTTTTCTTTTTGAATTTTTGATGGTTTTCTCTCTCTCTCTTTTTTTTTTGTTTTTCATAAATAAAAGTAAGAAAATATAATAGCCTACTAACTTACTATAAAAGGAAACTATCCTAAGCTACCATACTTGCTATAAAAAGAAAGAAATATTACTACTATAAAAAGAAATAAAACTCTACTAAGGTCAACTCATTCTGGGTTACACATTCCGTTTAGTTGAATCAAATACTCAAAACGTGACTTATCGAAAGCTTTGGTAAATAAATCAGCATTATTATCATCTGTTGCCACTTTTACCAGCTTGATTAAGTTCTTTTCAGCACAATCACGTATAAAATGATGTCTTATGTCTATGTGCTTTGTTTTATTATGTTTAACTGGATTATTAGTTATGGCAATTGTTGACTGGTTATCTATCCTAATAGGAGTATGAGTATAAGTCAACCGTAATCCCGCAATTGTTGTTGTATCCACAGAACTTGTGAACAGCAACTACCAGCAGCAACGTATTTGGCCTTGCACGTTGACACGGCTACCGAAGTCTGTTTCTTGCATTGCCAGGAAACGAGTCTCTCTCCTAGGAACTAGAAACCTCCACTTGTTGACTTGCGCGTCAAGCTACATCCTCCGTAGTCTGAATCAGTGAACGCCTCCAATTCCAGATCACCCTCCACGTGATACCAAAGTCCCAGCTTCGGTTTCGACTTGAGGTATCGTAGAATCCGCTTCACAGCTTTCATGTGCATTTCTTTCGGATTAGCTTGAAACCTAGCATAAATACAAACAGCAAACATAATATCAGGTCTTGAAGCAGTTAAATACATAAGTGACCCAATCATGGCCCGATATAACGTCGGATCCACATCGGTATCACTTTCAGTACCCGGTCCGAGATTGTGATTCACTTGAATCGGCGTGCTGAAATGAGCTGTCAGTTTGTCCCTTCCATCCTGAAGCGCTCTAATATTTCATAGACATACTTCGTCTGATGGATAAACATCCCCTCCTTCTTTTGGTCAACTTGCAAACCCAGGAAGAAATTCAACTCACCCATTGCACTCATCTCGAATTTTGACTTCATCACCTTTTCAAAATCCTTGCACATTTGTTCGTCTGATGATCCAAAAATGATATCATCGAGGTACACTTGTACCAAGATGAAGTGTTCTCCTTTTCTCTTCACAAACAGCGTACTGTCTATCCTTCCTCTTTCAAACCCATTTTCTAACAGATGGTTGGACAGAGTCTCGTACCACGCCCTTGGTGCTTGATGCAATCCATACAGAGCCTTATCTAATCGATATACTCTGTCTGGATATTTTGGATCTGTAAACCCGGACGGCTGTTCTACATACACCAGTTCCTTCACTTTCCCATAAAGGAAAGCACTCTTAACGTCTAGCTGATAAACCTTAAAGCCCTTGAAGGAAGCAAAAGCCAGAAACAAACGAATTGTTTCCAACCTTGCTACTGGCGCGAACACCTCATTCTAATTGATTCCTTCCTCTTGGTTGAAACCCTTTACAACTAACCTTGCTTTGTTGCGAGTGACTATACCCCGATCGTCTCTATTGCACTTAAAAACCCATTTGGTTCCTATTGCTATTTCCCCTCGAGGTAATGGAACTAACTCCCACACTTCTAGTTTCCTAAATTGTGACAGCTCTTCCTGCATCGCTTTAACCCAAGAGTTATCTTTTAATGCCATTTGCACGTTTTTCGGCACTACTTGCGAGATGTAACAAGAATAGAGGCAGGTATGAAAGGCCTCGGAGTCATTTATCATTGACACCAACACAGTGTTGTTATTTAAACTACTCCTAGTCCTCACACCCGCATTAGGATTTCCTATGATGCTTTTCTATAGGATAATTCTTGTTGATCCTAGATGTCTCTATCTCATCAACTCTCAGATTATCTCCTAAATTTGATCCTATTTCACCTAACGGGGGAACAACCTCAGACTCCACATTTTCTTCCTCGTGGACAGTTTCCTCAGAGTTGGAATCTGTCGTCTGATTTTCGTTTGTAGGTGCTTCAAAATCAGTAACTTCTAGAGATCGATCTTCAGTTGAAGTAGGCTCAGAAGTTGATTGAAAAGTGGTCCTCGGAAAGCTATGACCCTCGTCATTCAGATTCAACGACGCCATGTCCTTTTTGATAGTACCTGAATTTTCATCCAAAGGAACTTTTCGGGGGAAGATAGTTTTAGCTTCCTTTCCCTTTTGCCTCGAATGACTGCTTTAAAGTCAATTGTGATAGAGCTCTTTGAAAGGATTGTACAAACTCAAACAGTTTGTCATAGTCAAATATCCATTCCGGACCTGTTTGGGGTTCATGTGTATAACTTGTGACTTCAATGTTATACACAATCTCTACTGTACCATTAGATTTGTTAAAAACCCGTTTGTTTGGTGAGTTCGGCACATAACCTAGGAAGTATCCTTCGTCAGCCTTTTCACCAAACTTAGGTTGATTTTTTGTTCTCAATAATGTACATGGTACCCCAAAAGGTTCGAAGCCAGTTAAATTAGGTGGCCGTTTATTCAAAACTTCATAATAGGTTTTGTTCAAAGATTTTACAGTAAGGACCCGATTTAAAATATGGCATGCGGTATTCACTGCCTCCCCCCAAAACATGGTAGGAAGCTTTGAATCCGATAACATGGTCCTTGCTGCCTCAATCAATGTCCTATTTTTTCGTTCGGCCACCCCATTTTGTTATGGCTCATAAGGTGCACTAAATTGATGCACTATGCCCTTTGATAGGCAATATACACCAATGACAGTGTTTTTAAACTCTGTTCCATTATCACTACGAAGTCGTTTAACCCTTGTTCCATATGAATTCTCCACTTGGTCTAAGAACCCGATGAGCTTGGAAGCCGTCTCGTCCTTTGTACCTAGAAAGAAAACCCAAGAAAAACGTGAGTAATCGTCAATGATAACTAAACAGTACCAACTACCACCTATACTCCTTTTGTTGATTGGTCCGAAGAGGTCCATATGCAACAAATCGAATGTGGCAGCGATGGAGTTCTGAGTCTTGGACTTGTGTGCCTTCTTGTGTTGTTTTCCTTTCTTGCACGGTAGACACTTATCCTCGAACTGAAAACTCTTCATCGGAACACCTTGCACCAATCCATTTTTTGTTATATAGTTCATTTTCCTTAGGTGCAAGTGTTCCATGCGTCTGTGCCATAACACCGACTCAGTCTCTGAAGCTTTAGATAACAAACAGATTGGTCCCATCGAAGATTCAGGCTTGTTCATGGCGAGCATGTACAAGTCATTCTTCCTTGGAGCCCTCATCAGTATCCACTCTTCAGGTATCTTGAACCCCGGTTTTAGCACCAACGCTTCAGTATCAGTGAACAACACTGAATTCTTTTTATCACAGATTTGAGATACACTAATGAGATTATAGACCAGTTTATCAACGTGATAAACTTGGTCCAATTTGATCGTCCCATTAGTGACCACTCCAGTACCAGTGATATTTCCTCCCTTGTTGCCCGCGAATGATACAAAGCCTCGATTTCCTCCCTTGAAGTCAGTAAGTAGACTCCTTTCCCCTGTCATGTGCCTGGAGCACCCACTGTCGACGAACCATTTGTTGTTTAGACCTGTGGTTATCTCCTGCACATGAAAGAAAATAGGTTAGTTATCACGGGCAATCGAAGCCATAACTGACTTGGTAATACCATTCTCGTCCACATACTTGAACTCTTTCAAATACCCATCTCTCCTTTCAGGTGACTTGGGTCTTTGAACTGGAGTCTGTTGTGGTGCCGAGTGATTTAAGTTCACTCTTTGCCTTTGTGTAGGCATTTCCTGTGGAGCTCTTGAATAATTACGATTATAATTCATTGCAGACTGATATCCCTGAGCTCTACCCGGTGTGTGATGTCTAACAGGAGTGTGTGACCTAACCGGAGTGTAAGCTCTGCTAGGTGTAGTACTCCTATATTGTTGTTGCGGTCCAGACCTAGATTGATTAACGACTCGATTTGGTGAATTAGTCCTAATCACCTCTTTTGGTCCGACTTTCACCGGTGTGTGTTTCACAGCAGATTTTGGTGTAGCTTGCACAGTTTTCTTGGTATTCTGAGAACTACCAGTGCTTGCAACACTTGTAGAAGGCTTAACTTGTTCTGGCTTCCCTGTCTTAGGTGTATTGTCTACTTTCCTATGCGGACAGCTAGAAGCAACGTGCCCCCTTTCGTGACATCTAAAGCAAGACATTTTGTCAATTGACTTTTTGTGTGTGCCCTTTGACTTAGGTGTCTCACTAGTGTCTGGCTCTTTTGGTTCATCTATAGCGACTGGTTCATCATCCTGATCATTAAAGTCAATTTTGTGTTTTCCTACAAGTTTATCACTAGAGGATGGCACAAATTTAACTTTCTTAATCTTGATATTAGTATCAGTCACCTTAGTTGTATTTTCCTTTACAGGTTCAGACACTGGTTCCGGTATTTCCTCTAAGTCTACCGATTTCTCAGTTTTCTCTTGAGGTTGAGGTACATAGTTGTCATTGAAAGGTGGAGGACTCTCATGATATCCTAGACCTACAGGCTTTTTAGATTGACGATGTGCATCTAAAATTTTCCCTAGGTTAAGAGATGAGTTCCTAAACTTTTCAAGTTTACTATTTGCCTCAGCTACCTTCACCTTAAACTCAGCTAGCTCTATGTCTTTGGTTTTCAGCTCCTTGGTTAATGCCTCAACATGTTCATACAAGAGTTCTAACCTAACACACTGTTAGCTCAGTTTGTCCTTTAGAACTATAACATCTTGTGCATCAGCCTTAAGCTTATCCCTAAGATCTTGCTTTATATCTATTAGGCTAGCATTATCTGATTTTAACGTTTCATTCTGAGCAGAGATGGTTTGATGTGATTCTAGTACTAAATTTAACCTATCGTTAGATGTAGCACATAAAATACACAACTCATGGAAAAGATAAAAGTTCAGACTTACCTTGGTATGATCTGATTCCACGTTGGCCATCTGAGCGGCAAACTCCAGGATTGTCTGATCATCTGACTTCTCTACCCACATCGGACTGCGTTCATTCTTACTGCTGTCCCCTGTGATTTCCTCTGCCCCTTCACCTCCAGTCTCAGTCACTTCAGCCATAAAGGCTCTAGCATTCGATTCTGGATGTGCACTCCAGTCATAAGTTCCATCTAGCTGTCTGTCTGATGTGATATTAGATAACAGACCAGCTATATTTGCTTGACTGATTGAAGTACTAGGAAGATATCGCCCTTGCGATTGATTCTGATACTGTCCCTGTTGAGTCTGATGCTGTCCCTAGTAATTTTCTACCTTCGGTCTCTGACACTCTCTAGCGAAGTGTCCTAGCCCTTGACAGTTGTAATATTTAACCTTGGACTTATCGAAACCAATCCTATTGTTACTCATGTTCAGATTTCTTTCCGTCCTTTTGATGAACCTCTTAACTCTCTGAGTTACCATGGCCAGTTGTCATTGTAGATCCATCTCTTCAAGATCATCAGGGTCTACCTGATCGTAATCCTCATCCCAAAGTGCAGGATCGTTGATTTTGCCCTGAACGGAATTGCCATAAGCGGCCACGAGTGAAGCCAACAGATTCAGATGGTCTTCAGCCGATTTTGCGCTCATAGTCATCTTAGAGTATCCGTGAGATGTAGATGCCAGTGTAGCCTGATGTTGCTGTTCTTCTGGTCTAGTAAAACCTAAGAAAGCCTTACTCTGTGAGTCTTCTGTCTCAGCTGGTGATGACGTTTCTCCAGAGAAGAAGGCTGTAGCTGTCTTCATGTCAGTTGCCACTGAAGGTTTAGATTTTCCGAAATACATTGCTGGATTTTGAACTTGTTCATAATCCGTTTCTGCCTTCAGTAACTCAAAATGATACGCCCTCAGCGTTCCCACCACATTCTCTAGAGTCAGAGTATAGTATTTGTCCTCATCATGCTTAATTAAGGCCACATACATCGCCCATTTGGCCGGTAAAGCATCCAGAAGCTTATTATTCTTCTCAGTGTCACTATACTCAATGTCATGATTGTCTAACTCAGTAAGCAGATGATAGAAACGCGTGATAGTGTCATCCAACTTTTCATCCTTCAATGCTTTGAAGATTGCAAACTGCTGCTTAAGCATTTCCATTCGTTTCATTCTAACCCTCGGGTTACCCTCACACCGTTTTTCTAGTGCCTCCCACAGCTCTTTAGCTGTCTTCTGATTACGGAAGGTGTGTAGTATGTCCTGAGGTAACGCCATTCTAATGATAGCATATGCACGGTTCTCTGCTTCAAACAGCTTTTTATCGTCATCCTTCATTTTAGAATAAGGAACAACCTTTTGTCGTCCTTCTAACTCAGCTGTAGGTGGAATGTATCCCTCGTCGATACAAATCCACATGCGCATATCATTAAATCGCGCGAAGTCGGCAAACCGATCCTTCCACCAGTAATAATCTTCAAGTTTCATCAACTTTGGCGGAATATTTGCTTTTCCGACCTCGTGATCCATCTCCAAAAACCGTTGTAGAGTTGTCATTTTTTCAAAGATAATTGTATTTAAACTTAATGAATTAAATTCGAAATTAATTTAAATTAATTCTTTCGAATTTAGGTAAATTCGAATCTAATTAAATTTAAACCTATCTGGGATTAAATTCGAGTTAAGTTCTTAAATCCAATTAAAGTCGAAATTAATGACAAATTCGATGGTCTCTAAACTCGAAACTCACTATATTCGAATCTCACTAAATTCGAAACCCAATTAAATCGAATGTCCCCTATTCGACTTCGCTGCAAAGTCGAAATCCAAGATAAAGTCGAAATGTCCATATTCGAATCCTCTTTTTAGGAAACTCGAAAGGAGCGTATTTTGGTCAAACTCGAAAATGAGCAAAACCCTAATTTCTCCTTAACAAAGTCGAGCGCCGCAAATTCGAGAAACGGCTAATACCTCGAGTTTTTCACGTTTTTCAGATTAAATCAATATTTTTATTTTGATAAAAAATGTGAACTACAACAAAGTATATCCCGGAATCCAATTTGATAAGCTCGAAAAACTCAAAAACACGTGAGAGTAACCGTCCAAAAGCGTCAAGAAACCTAGGATGTATCTTTATGAACACGAAGAACACTAAGAACACCCTGTAAGCTCTGATACCACTTGTAAGGTCTTGTAACACGGATCTATCAAGACGCGACACACACCAACGAGTGCGGAATCCTCGTTAGCGGCTTGACGGATATAACACTCACACGAAACACGGAGACTACCCCAACGTTGTACGGTCGACTACGAACGAACCTACGCGATGATTCTCTCCGAACGAACACAATATCAGCTGATAAACTCGAGATCGCCTTTTGCTAATTGCTCACACGAATTCTGCAAAAGTCTGCTAATGATTCGAGTTAATCACTATTTATAGAGACCAATTCGAGTTTGTCATGGGCCAAACTCGAAACAGGCCCAAGGCCCATTCAAATTTGTCCCCTTGACAAATTCGAATCTGCCTTATTCAAATTTATGACAAATTCGAATCTGCCTTGTGTGTAAATTCGAATATGCCCTAAATTCGAATTTCACAAGTCAAACTTCTATTTAAACATATGTTTTAACTTATGATTGAATTAATCTTTGGACTTTATGTTTGAACTTCATGTAATACATTACATCAAGTTCAAACATACGATCAATAACTATCAAACACATATGAACACATATATCAAACACTAGTTAGTATTCAAAACCTTGTAACATGACTAATACAAAATGCTAACACACTTTAGACTCCTATCGTCACACAAGGTGTACCAACATAAACACAAAATGTAAGTATAAATATTATGAAAGTAAGTTATATCAATGTGTTTCATAACCTTTTATACATGTGGTTTTTGAATATAAACAACAAGAATCACAAGTTGTTTCAAGTTTAAGAAATCTGGATTTTCAGCAGAAATGTTACATCGACTTTGAAAAATCATAACTAATTCATAACTTAACGAAATTAGTTGATTCTTGTCTAAAACGTTAGATCTATGTATTAACTAAAAATATGGAGGTTTTCATAATTTAATATGGAGTTTTGAACCCTCAAATATTATTTGGGAACCCGAAAGTTTGACAGCTCAAAAATGGCCAACATAGGGTTTTTAACGAGCTTTTTCCCCAACCTAAACACCTCGAAAAATGGTTGTTCTTAACTTAAAAATTCTTTGTACATAGTAGTTTTATGACTATGAAAGCCAAAGCCCAAATCGTTTTGGAGCTTGGTCGAAAACAGCCTCAAAGTAGGCTGAAAAACCTTTAAAAAGCTGGAAAATTATATATATATATATATATATATATATATATATATATATATATATATATATATATATATATATATATATATATATATATATATATATATATATATATATAAACTTGACGTTTTAAGTGGGTTTTATTTATAAACTTGTAAAGTTGGGTGATTTTATACATAAAAACCTTTATACATACATATTATCATATATATATGGGAGTTATTAAGTCCCTCATATCATTTGGGACTCGCTTAAACGCATCCGGTGTCATCACTCATCAACAACGCGAACCTTCGTTTTTACGCTCGTTTTGTCATCACATTTACGGTGAGTCTTCATAGCCCCTATTTTCACTATCTATTGGGGTGGAAATACATGCACTATTTTCATATGGACATCAAAACTGTTTATTTCTTATATGTATTACACATGTGTTTATGTGGATCCATCAACCCTCATATCATGAACCGTTAATTACATTTATTTGTAAGCGCGAATATATTGTGGATAGATCTATCGGGAGTCATGTCCCCCATTCGGGTTAGTCTTACCGGCTAACAGTGGAATGCATATATATTTAACATACGGTATTACGGTCGGGAATACTGCACAAGGCAAACTTATTTAATTAAGCTTCGGTTGCATGATGGTTTATGTAATACATACATGGAATTTATGCTTTTATAAATTCAACTCATCTGTTAATGTCCATACAATTAGTCTTTTCGCGTAAACCTATGAGCGCACCAACATTTTGTTAACGTATTTTAGCATTTATTTTCAGGTAATTAAGACATGCACATTCATCGGAAGTATTCCAAGGCTTCCGTTCATTTTGGAGTCGCATCATTTTCAAACTCGGAGATTTATTTGCATCATTTTTGATAATCTAATTATGTATTTAAATGTCTATAACTTGCTAACCACTCTTCATTTTATTCGGGCTATGTAAAAAAAATTAAATATTTTGAAGTTATATAAATATACGTTTTCTGAAAACGTCCATGTAGTGGTCGTTCGTTATGATTATGGTTTCGCTTCCGCACTCGTCACGCCTCGCTGCCAACTGGGGTAGTAGGGTGTGACACATCACTTCCATGTCCACTCTGTTTACAGTTGTAACAGATCACATCTCTAGGGTTGCAGCGTCCACTATGAAATTTGCTACAACGCTTACACGGTCGTGCATCTGACTGTATGACATAGGCTCTAGTCTTCTGAGGCGTATAAGATGGTTGTGATTGTTGCTGACTAGACTTTGATGAACTGAAGAATCTACTGGATTTCTGTTTCTTAGGTGGAGATGGACAAGTAGGACTTATAGCCATCATAACAGGTTCACAACTAGAATCTATGAATTCCCGCTCCACCGTTCTTGCTGCTTCCACTATACTGAGATACGTTTTGAACTTTATGCTCCTCATTTGTCTTTTATATATTGGATTCAGACCCAGTGTGAATCTGTGTACCTTATGTTCTTCTGTTGCTACTTGATATGACGAGTAGCCGCAAAGTCTCGAGAACTCATGCTCATATTCAACAACGATTTTTGTTCCTTGTTTCAATTGCATCAACTGCATCTCGAGTTCGTCTTGTTTGTCCGTTGGACAGTATTTGGCGTTGAACATTTCCAAGAACTGCTCCGAGTCCAGTGCCTTAATTGCTTCCTTAGCATAGATGCTCTTTTGCGTCTCCCACCGGGCCCTAGCAACTCCATTAAACAGTGTCGTAGCAAACTTAACTCTATTAATGTCAAAACATTCTGAGATACGGAAGATTTCTTCAGTATGACTTATCCAATCTAACGCTTGTATTGGGTTTACTGTGCCTTCAAACGTTATGGCATCACTCGCTTTGAAGTATTTAAATCTACAGCCTTTTGGCTGCTCAACTCGTTGATTGACATGCACATTATCAGAATCAAATTCGCTTGACTGTTCAGTTTGCTTCTTTCTATGTTTATTTCTCTATTCCGTTTTCTTTATTGATTCAATTTGTACAAACATAAACTTGTTTTGTTGCTCATTATTCTTGGTTATTAGTTGTTGCATCATTTCCAGGACTTGCTCTGTGGTCATGCCACCTGATGGCCCACCTTCTCCTGACATAGCTCTGAAATACAAATCACTAAATATTCAGCTCATTAGTCTAGCACATTGTACCCTTTCATGCCTCGTCCTACTAGTCTCTGAACCTATCTTAGTTCAAGTCATCCTGTTGTGATTGATACTACAACATTTTCTTCTTTAATTCATTCTCTGATGTGTGTTCAATGTGTGTGTGTGTCGATGTGTAACAGGAAACTGCAACAGTACAGCCACCTTTCACAGCAACCAAGCTTCTTTTCTTTTCATGAATTGAGTATATGTTGTGTGTGTGTGCATAATACACAAAAGAAACAGTCCAACAACAATTATAGCATCCTTTAAATTTAAAACATGGAAATATAAGCTAAATATATTACGAATTCTTATGTGTGTGTTGCATGAATTCTCGACAGAAACAACACTAATATAACCATATATGTTCTAATAATGTGCAGCCTTTATATATATTATTATTAACAAGTTGTATCAAGTTTAAAATGTGAAACATGTGTATGTGTGTGTGTTCATTTAATAGAAACCAAGACTTATAAAAAATATATATAATAGCTTCAAATTTGGAATGAATGAACATGTATGATGGTGTGGTCATTTATAGACGATCAAGGCTTATGAAAGCTTATATTCTTGCATCAAATTGAGATATAGGAACTTGTGTGTGTAATTATACATAGAATAATATGTTATGTTTAATAAACACAAGGCTCATAATTCATAACACTTAGTTTATTGTTTAAATGAAGATATTAAAGATAAAGGACATAGTTAAAAATAAACATATGCGAATTGGATTATAAAATTCAATTGAAAGCATATTATGTTCTTATTTTATGAAGTATAGTACCATGATCAAGTAAATGTACATAACTGAATTCACATGTATTCTTATGAACATATAGATATTAAATAAGTTCTTGATATGTTTTGATGTGAATTCATGTGGGTTCTATATGCAAACGAAAGCCAAGGAAAGACTTAATAAAGTCACACATGTCCATGAAAAAGGACATAAATACTTATAAGTCATTCAAATCATGTTCATATTTCATATATGACAAGTATAACCATTAAACCATGAATGAAATGATTTAAGCAAATTGTTGGCCAAATTCATCCCAATATAGTCAACATATGAGACTTTGAATTTAAAGACCAATGAATGAACACTGAATATTCTATTCAGATGATATAAAAGCTAACATATATAAAAAATGATATTATTAACAGATTGAGCAACAATAGAAGTTAAAAGTCATATTAAAGAGCATCAGTGAAGGCTGTAGCAAAGTAGCAAGCTGTCTGTAAGTCTGATATAAGTCAGATAGTGGTTCTAACCCACTGCAAATTGTGAGCAACAGAGCCAGAGCCAGAAAGTATGATTAACCAGTAACAGTGAGTTGTAGATTTTACTTTAACTGTAAATTATGTGAACCGAGACTTTGTTACTTTATTATGATTTTATTGGCATTCTGATCCTGAGCATATTGATATATTATCATAGCATGTTTACTATGATTTGTTGAGCTGAGCATTTCTTCTTCTAGCTTCTATTCATTGATGAGTCATTTGATTGTTAAGCTTAACACCACCACTATTGCTCAGTGTTGGGTTAATGTTAGGCTTATGATGTGCTGATTTACATGATGAAAGCACAGAGGGTAGCTAGAGCTGAGCATTCTGATGATATCCATACAACAATTACTGGTAGCTAGCCAAGTACGTGGTTGATCCCCACTAATGATGCGTGTGCATGGTGTTATCATTATCCGAACATTCCTTATAAATTTGTCTAAAAGTCTCAAGAGCAACAACAATTTTATAACTGGGAGCTAAGCAAAGACGCGCATCAAAGAGCATTTAATTGGCCAATGTCCCTTCGATATTTGAGCTGTGCATGAACCTAGTGCAGTGCATGAACAATAGAGCTGAGCTGTGCATGAGCCGAGTGCAGTGCATGAGCTTTCCACGTTCATAGCTTCATGTTAAATGTGAAATTCTACTTTCTCACTAAGCAAATAAGCTTATCCCTTTGTTGCATTATTTTTCAGGTAAAGGCAAAGGATTGGTTGGACCTATGTTGGAATATCTTTTGTTGATGTAATACACAGTCTAGGGTTTATTCTGTAATTAGTCCATATTTGTAAAATGTATATAAATAGCAGGTTGACTTTGTAATAGGATCAGATCTGACATTCTAATTGTAATCTACATGGATTTCAGAGCTAGGGCAAAAGTTCTCATTTTCCTTTTTGTAATCATTCGTCAATCAATCTAAGCATTCGGTTAGTGTTAATTCTTTCTGTTCTTGAATGATTGTTGTATTTGTTGATTGATTGTTAGGATTCAATATTCACAATTGGTATCAGAGCATCTAGGGGTGATTTTTGATCTGAAATTGAAAATTTTCGAACAGTGTTCTTGACATTTTTTTTCGAAAAACCTAAAAATCAACAAGGGTTTTTATCCGGTTGATTATGGATTCTGTAAATTGGATTGAAGGAAAAGGATAGCAATTCGATTGAATTGAATATAATTTTGTTTTGATTCATCAAACACAGAAAAAGATTCGGTGATTTTTCTGAAATTTTGAAAAACCTAAAGTTCTTCACTGTTTTATTGCAAAATTCACTTTTAGATCTGTTTTTGGACAATATACTTTCACAAAAAGTGTTTGAAATCAGAATCCTTACCTTCGATTTCAATTTGGTTGAAAATAACTGTGTTTTACAAATTAAATTGAGTTTCAGACTTAAAAATTCTGAAAAACTAAGAAACTCGAATTATACTTTGTTCATGAGCAATTCGAGTTGATTGACCATTTCAATCATTTGTTCAAGTGTGATTCGAGTTGTCTAAAGAGTCATCCGAGATTTAATCAAAATTTTTCCTAAGTGTTGGGATTTTAGTGTTTTAAGAAAAATGTAACATTTTTTCAAGAAATTGTTTTAAATCTGTGTTTTTCTAACATTAGTCTCTGAAAGATTGACTTTGGGTTCCTGTCAATAATATTTTATTATTGTCTGGAATCCTGATGCTTTATACAAAAAATCACAAATTTTTATAATTTCTAACAAAATGTTCTATTTTTCTACTTTGAATGATTTCATTGGTTTACCTGATTTGTCTAACATGTTTACTATATTTTACAGGTTACAAATGGCATCTCCAAGTCATTCCCATCAGTCAAATTATTCCGACTCCCATTCATCATCAAACCATACACTTGTATCCAAACCCGTCCGTTCCACTTCAGTTACAAGGCCTTCACCTTCAATCATAATACCCGACAATCAACTAGTCAAACCTAAATATTGCCTTCCATTCAAAGACAATAACCACCGCCTGGATACCAAAGTTATTAAAGTTAGCCACCCAATCATTGTAGACATTCTCAAAGGACATCCTTTGGGATACCTTCTCCAATATAAACCATCCATTCCACAAGTTTACCTTTAGCAATTCTGGCATACTATAAAGTTTGTTCCAGCTGATGGTAACCACCACTTCAAGGTTACAATTGATCAGTTTAAATCTAAGATCACGTTGGCCAGACTTCGACACAACTTGTTCCTACCCAGAAGGATTGATACAGTTAACTTTCCAGAGTTAGCTGATTTTGAATATTTCGTGTCAGATGAGGAGTTGGTCCATGATCTCATATGTTTGGGATATTCAAAGCCACTACCTAAAAGTTCAAAGTTTCATCGCAATGGCCTAAACGGAGAATGGTATACATTGTTTGGGATCATCAATAGATGTATGACATCAAAGCATACTGGTATAGATCGATGCAGTATCCATTGTCTCAGGATATTTCACGGCATCGCATTCAACAAGCATTACGATTATGCTCAGTGCATTTGGGAAGACCTGAAGGAAATTGTGCTTGCTAAGACAACAAACAGATCGAGGAAGTTTGTACCACTACAAAGGTTCATTCAGATTCTAATTCGAGGCATTCTCCGGGCAAACGAGAATATGCCAAAAAGAGCAAACTCTCAGAGATGCCCATATTACGTTATGATGAGCCTCCATGAAGTTCCAGATTCTCCAAATGCCAACATTATGCCTATACCAAAAGCACTGTTAAGGTATGCTGATCAATCCAGTGAGAATGTGAGGTTATATCGCATAGACCATGCTCCCATAGAGACCCAAGAACCGGGTTCTCTAAACCAATGAGTTCTAGGAAGAGAGGAACTTCAGCAAGGGGCTGAAGTTCAGGGAAGCCCTTTAGTGTCTGAGGGAGAAGTGGGTGCAGTAAGGGGCGGTGAGAGAGAAGAAATTAGTTCAGATTCTGAACGTACTTTATCAAATATTAATGAGGGAGCGGAGGAAGGTGATGATGATGATGATGGTGGTGGTGGACATGATCATGATGAGGGAGGAGCCGTTTTAATGGATGTTGTTAATATAGCTCAAGAGAGTGTGAGGGATGTTCTACACCTAGAAAGCTGGGAATTAACCACAACTGCTGTTAGCTCCCAACAGGGAGTTAGCATTGAAGAAGTCAGTATATCACTGACGATTGCACACCCCACCATCCACTCAGTCTCCTCTCAACAGGAGACTATTTCACTTGAGCACCGGGATATAGCACATCAACTATCCGATAATCCTTTGGATTTGATTGATATTGAATTCAGTACACATCTTCCCGAGTGTACAACATCATTTCAAGCACCGTGTCAAGAACCGATACACGATAGGACACTCGAGTCTACTTCATTTGTTGAAGTCAGTGCGGTTGAACTTAGTGTTCCTGCCGGAACATCCTCAGTTACGGAAGCATTCGTTGCTCCGTCACTTGAAGAGGGTGGAAGTCCAGTTAGAGCTACCACATTGCCAACTCTAAGCACTGGCCACACAGAGGTTCTTTTTACAAGTTCCACTGTTGTGTCAACTGGAAGTCTGAGTGACCCAGTCGTTAATCTTTCCCTGTTTGTTACTGAAACATCTTTGAGCCAAGCCTTAAATGCTGCTGTTGCGGGAGTAAAGAATCATGTTTCTGCTCAGCTATCTGAAGTTATGGCTCAAATGAATAACATTCACAAATTTTTGAAAGGAAAGTCCATAGCCGAGGAGTCAGTGAAGCAACCTGATCCGCATCAAGCAATTGAAGAATTAAGGGACTTAGTGTTTGAGCAGTTTGACAAAATGAGAGAAAGAATGATAAGCTTGGAGAGTACCGTGATCACTGCACTAGGAAATTTATCAGAAAGGGTGGCAACAGTAGAACAGACCTGTAAGGCTCAAGCTTCTTCGTCCAAACGCAAACATGATGAGCATGATGAAGACTCCGATGATGCTCCTCATGAGGGGGAGAAGAGGAGGAAGCTTGACGAGCCTACACCGGGAATTTTAATGATCACATATCCAGAGAAGGAGGCTGAGGTTAGAGAAAAGGAAGAAGGAAGCTCAAAGGAACCTGCTGATGTTCAGAGTGAGCTGGGATTGATTCTTCATGAAGATGTTCCAGTTCCTTTGAACATTCAGTCAAAAATTTACAATTTTGAGGAATATAATGATTCAGAAGATGATATTCAAGAAATTCAGGATCAAAGGTTGATGATTCAAGGAATAGAATCTGAAGGTGAGAAAGAGGTCTATGTTGAGTTATCAGATGATGATGATTTGATTGCATTAACTGATATTGATTTTCAAGCTGAAAGGATTGAGGAAGAAGAAGAGTTAGTACAAGAGATTTTGAAAGAATCCATACCAACACCAACGGTTGAAAAGCCTGAGGTTGAGGTTCAAGTTAAAGAAGAGATTGAAGAGTTTCCGATTGAGAATGTGATAGTACAAGAGAGAGTGGAGTTGTATGAAGTTGAAGTAATGGAAAGATTTTTCAATGAATACATTCTGGCTGATGAGTCACAAAAACAACATTGACTCAGGTTTGAAGTTCAACAAGTTGTGCAAAGAGAAATAAGAGATATGCTTACTTTGCTAAATAAGGATGAAATCAGCAAGAATAAAGTTAGAAAATTTGAATTATCTGCAAGAAAGTCAGCTGAGTTCATCAGGAATAGGAATAAATTGCCCTATCTCGAAGATATTCTGGAGAAAAGAATCTTTTGCAGGAAACAAGCTCCATGTACGTTTCTAAAACTGTTTAGGGTTATGGAGCCTAATATGCCGAATCTTGTCAACTATGCTAGTTTCTTGAGGAACAAGACACAACCAGTGGATAAAGTGAAGAGTGAATTTAAGATAGTTGATTTAATCAAAATTGAGAAAGACAGGTTCGTTCAGATCTTCTATCCTACGTTTACTGTCACAAGAGTAGATGGAAATATCTATACATTCACTGAAGCAGACATGTTCAATATGCACTTGGTCGATATAGAAGACTTATTCGATGAATTGTGTCGCAATAAGAGAAACGAACACTGTAGATTTGCACTGAAGACAATTTTTCATTTCATGCATACCAAACTGGTTTTGATGTCTGTGCAAGATATACAGATTGGTGTCGAAAGAGGAATGAGGAAAATTAACATTACAGCTCCGAATCGAGAAATCAAGTCCTAGACTTGGTTGTCATACATGGATTGTATCTCTGTCTTCATAGCTTCAAGCCACTTGTCTGAATCTGATTCAGACATAGCTTCTTGATAGTTTGAGGGTTCAGGTGTTTCCCCTACTCCATCAACCAGCAAAAATCCATATCTTTCTGGTTTATGGCGTTCTCTATCAGACCTATGAAGTGTTGGTGTGTCTGCATCTTCCCGAACGATTTCTTGCTGGGTTTCAACAATTGCTTGTTGAGGTATGGGTTAGACCACAGATTTTCTTACTTATGTTTCTTCAATTTCTTGAAGAATTATGTCATCTCTACTGTTTTCATTTTCTAGAAACTCTTTTTTAAAGAAAACTTCATGTTGAACAACAAACTCATTGTTTTTTGATGGATTGTAGACATTAGGGGTGTCCAAAGTCGGATATCCGAATTTTCGGTTATCCAAAATTTCGGATAGTGATTTTTGCTATCCGAATACGAAATTTCGAATATCCCATTTTCAGATATCCGAAATTTCGGATTCGGATATCAGATTATCCGAATATAAAAAAAATTTTATTTTAAAATTTTTAAATCAAATATTTACATATCTAAAGTAGAAATTCATATATTCAAATACATATTAAAGATAAATATATCACAAACTAAATGTATTTTGAATTATTTTACTCAATACGACTAAAAAAGGTAAAACAAGTAAAATATATAAAATATTAGTTAATATTTTATAATATCAAGATAAAACTGAAAAATATATATTAGAATAATAATAAACACTCAATATTATGTAAATAATCATAACTAAAGATATATTAATTTTTTTTTTTGGATTTTTGGATATCCGGAAATCTGGAATTTTGCTATCCGAATCCGAAATTTCGGATAGTTTTGGCTCGGATTTCGGATTTTTATTTCGGATGCTCGGATTCGGATTTTTATGAACGCCACTAATAGACATAATATTCCCTAGTTATTGAAACATCCTCCTTTTTGACAACACAATGCAACTCCATGATCATCATATAAACCCAAATTAAAATATGGATAATGATTCAAACATAATATAAGATGTATTCCGTCAACTCTAAAGCATGAAATGTTTTATAAGTCTACATGAACAATATTTAGCTATTACAACGTTATTGATTATTACAACATCACCAAAAACCATTTCCCAAAGCTACATTATCTTCTATGTTACCAAGTAGCTTCTATGGATCACCGAAAGACAAAAAGGTAGCCTAAGAAGAGGGCCTAACAATATCTTTACCTTTTCCTGATAACATTTAAATTCAACGGTAAGCTATAAGCTTGATGAGTTAACAGATTACACATTCAACAAATATTTCTTTACAAACCAAATGTGACTATGGGCAATGTTTGCCCCTTTGTGCGGAGGGCACTGATAACAAGTTTTCATCATGCTGGGAAGCATGGATGTCGAGATATAAGTCTCCATGGCAGTTCAATTATAGATCGAAGATGTACAACCTGGTCGGAATGAGTATATGGGATGATCAGTCCCTGATAGTGGCCTGCTGTCAACCTCAGATCAGGTCACACCAGATTATGAGTCTATCATCATGCCAGAGCATGTACTAAATGATGCACTTTCAAATGAAGGCAGGCTTCATGTTTGCAACATGTCAAGTACAAGTGTGCATCAATAACAATAAATCATACAAGAGTGCCAAATGATATTTTATGAGCAACAAGAACATGACAATAAATTTATGAAAGCAAAGATAATAAATGCTTGAATAGTAATCTATCACTGACAATGGTTTTACTTAGCAAGGATGGATGCCCAGAAAGAATACCATAGGGTCTTACACAATCAGCTATAACTTTCTTTTCCGACGTGGACTTTCACCGCTAAATTTATATATCAATAGATGCACAAATACAACACTAAAATCCTGTCATATTAGTGTATATATTAGCATTTGTCCTTTCCATCGAGTTTCATAAAGCTTAACTTTCAATTTCATTTTAAGGGACCCGAAGTTCGCTTGGCCCGAAGTTTGGTCCACACCCGAAGTTCGGTTGGAACCAAACTTTGGATGGCCCAAAGTTCTGCCCTTTAAAGTTTCTTAGTTTCTTATCTTTTCTGATAAATCACCCGAAGTTCGGGTGCCCATGAGACCCGAAGTTTGGTTGTCCAGTGAACCAAAGTTCGTTTCTTGACTTAGAAAGTTTCCCTTCAAATTATCAACATATGTTTTTTTTTTTGATAAATCACCCGAAGTTCGGTTGTCCAGTGAACCAAAGTTCGTTCTTGACTTAGGACCCGAAGTTCGTGTGGTTTGTTCAACATGCCCGAAATTCGTACTTAGCAGTTTCATAAGTCCTTAGATTTCATTTATTCAGTTGTGTACCGATCCTATAGTAATATTTTGGTACAAGGTTCAATATACTCTTTTTAACACTTAATAACATCAAGTTAACCTTTTTATGCACCAAAATCAGATTATTTAGGATGTGTTCATAACAATTCGATGAACACACACTAAAACACATAGTAAAAATTGAAATCATACTTAGGAGTTAAATCAGAGGCTGAAATTTGGTATATGACATACCCATTACTCGATTTAAACATTTCAACTAGTAATTCCAACATGCATTAACATCTCCAACCCAAATCTATGATTCGGTGTTCATAAAAACCTAACCAAAACTCATAATTTCAAGATATTTAAGTGTTTCTTACCTCAATTTGATGGTTGCAGTAGTTATAGTTCCTTCCTAGCAACTCAAATCCAGATTATCAGCCTTAGATTCTTACGATGTTGTGTTCTTTGATTTGGAGAAAGAGTGAAAGCCGTGAGTTTAGAGAGAGAGAGAGAGAGAGAGAGAGAGAGTGTGTGTGTGTGTGTGTGTGTGTGTGTGTGGGTGAGGTTTTTGAATCTTGATAAGATGAGGTGTGAACGGTCACACACTCACCTTTTATTGTCTAATTTTGCCATATTTACATATTACCCCGCAACTTACATTTTCTCATTATTCCTTTAGTTATTTCCATTCAGTGTTCAGCTTTTACATATCCTTACCTTGAATTTTGACTCCAGTAACAATGATGGTTCCTTTTTCCTTATTGGTGCTCAAAAAACAAAATTGATGATTTCTCATCATTATTTATCATATTTAACATCGTTCGATGTTCATCTTTAACAATGATGGTTCCTCATCATTATGATCGCTCAAAAAACAACAATGATGATTTCTCATCATTATTTATCATTTTTAAATTCGTGAAGTAGGATCCCATTTAATTGGAATATCAATATATTGATACACATATTGAGTATTAATCACTTGTTACATATATTTCAAATTAGGGATGTTACAGTTTCCTTAGGGTATCCCACAAATATGTATTTATCATATTTAGGGTTTAGTTTGTCTGATATAAATCTTTGACAAACACATCACATCCCCAGATATTCATGAAAGACACTACGGGACTCTTCTGATACCATATCTCATATGCTGTTTAATCTACCACTTTGGTCGGTACTCTATTCAGAGTAAACGCTACTGTCTTAAGAGCGTGACCCAAGAATGAAAGTGATAGGTTTGTATGATGCATCATCGATCTCACCATATCTAATAGTGTTTGATTCCTTCTCTCAGATACACCATTCCATTGAGGAGTGTACGGATGAGTGAGTTGTGAAATAATTCCACAATTCTTTAAATGATCGTCAAACTCTTGGCTTAAATACACTTTACCTCGTTCTGATCGAAGTATTTTTATTGTTTTGCCAAGTTGGTTTTGTACTTCATTCTGAAACTCTTTGAACTTTTCAAATGTCTTTTAATCTTGAACATGTGTTCATCAACTGTCTGACTATCTAGCATCTTACATGCCATCAACTCTAGCCTACAATAATAGGGCATAGAGCATTCGCAGTATTGTTCCAGCTTTATCACGGCTTCATAGGCACAATTATCTCTAAACCTCTCAGACAATTCAGGTATGGCTGAGATGACCACGAGACTCATTACATCATATTCATCCTTTAGATAATTACTATAAGCATCATTCTTCGCTTGAGGTGCACTTAATGCAGGATCAGTAGGAGGGGGAGAGTCAATGATGTACAGTTGTTTATCAGCATCCAAAACAGTTCTAATGTGATAAAACCATTCCACGAAGTTTGGTCCAGTCAGTAATTCATCATAAATGAGCGCTCGGAAAAATTCTCTTTTCGCTTTCACTTTTGCTACAGATTTACAATAAAAGGAAAAACCAACTTTTAGTATTTGTTTCAAAAATAATGCTTAATAAATATAATCCCATTAAAAATTTAATTGAACCTATTAGAACCCCTTTTGCTTATATGTGCACCCAACGGAGGCTGAACCTACACATATAAGTTACTCGAGTAGATAACTATGATCGATTATAAACAACCTTTATGTTGGGAATTCGTATCGTTTTTCATAAAAACATAAACATTAATCACATTAAATGCACAACGGAAGTTTTTTAAAATCACGAATTCCATACACGGATCATCAAGTATACATAAGATACGTAAATGAGAAAGCAATAAAAATCCGTACCTTTGTATTCGATGACAAGAATACACGAATGAGATGCTCTCGGAATCCACCGGTGATGACACGATCGAGCGGCGCCAGGTATGTAATCAAACACATGAAGAACGGGAAAGAAACCAAACACATTTTGCTTGATTTCCTTTACGGCCGAAGCACCACACACACACACGTCCACTCATGTGTGTGCGTCGTGCATTTCACACATATAGGTCACCACTAATATGCATGTGTATATCACTGACTTGGGTTATGTGTGTATATATATATATATATATATATATATATATATATATATATATATGGACGTATGCTTATGTATATATTATTATTATTAAGCGTTTTAGTTTTAATAAACTCTAATATAATAATATAATAATATATATATATATATATATATATATATATATATATATATATATATATATATATATATATATATTTATCTTTATTATTTAAACCTTATATAATTATCTACATAATTATATATCTATTAAATGATATTAATCTTTTATATATTATCTAATAATATATAAATGACTAGATAATTATTTATAATTATCCCTTATTTATTTGTTTATAATTATCCATCCAATTATCTAATAATAGATGATAATAGTAATTCAAATAAATGCATCTTTTATTTAATTTCCAATAATAAATAAAAGACTGGATAATAATTTAATTATCATCCAATGACAATTAAATCATCACATTGTCTAATATTGTACTTTTAGTCCCCGTACTATGAGATAGGGGTGTAAATGAGTCGAGCTACACGTGAGCTACTCCAGCTCGACTCGCTAAAAGCTCGAATTAAACGAGCCCAAGCCGAGCTCGAACCAAAATTCGAGCTCGAGCCCGAGCTTCACATATCGAGCTCGCGAGCCTAAACAAGCTTAAACGAGCCTATATATAAATATATTTTTAAATTAATAAATATATAGTATATAGATTAAATAAATATAAATATAATAAAATAACAAGTTATACATATTATGTTAAAAGATTATTTAAAAATTAACTAAAAAGTTAAAATATATAATAAACGAGTCGAGCCCGAGCTTGGAAAATTATTCACGAGCCGAGCTCGAGCTTTACATACAAAGCTCGAAACTAGCCGAGCTCGAACTCGAGCATGTTACTTTTAAACGAGCCGAACGGGCTCAGGCTCGGGCTCGACTCGGCTCGTTTACACCCCTACTATATTGAGATATAATTAATCACACATTAATTAAATCTCAATGATCATTTCGTGTCATAAACAATATCTAATATTATTTATTCAATCGTTTTATTGCATCTACTCAGTTGTGCTCATCGGTGTGACCCTCATGTGGTTTATGAAATCAGCCATGATGCAGTAGTTGTTGGGTTTCCTATACCCTTGCTAGGTTAAATTAAAGCTTTGCGGAAAATTAAATAACCTAACTATGCAAGAATATAAAACCTTAAGGATCTAACCAAACAAGCTAAGCAACTAAGTATTAAAATAAAGAGATGAATAAGAAAAACTAACCTTGAGAAAATTCGCAATTTTCTCCACGAAGAACGATTGCACGAACAGCCTCTGAATCGAGTAACAAGCGTCTAAAGCAAGATCTCCTCTAGTTGTTCACAACCAATGAACAACAGAAAAGATAATTATAACTTTTCTAAGCTCAGATCTCAAAGTCCCAAAACTGGTATCCCTTGTGATTGTTAGAGAACTTAGAATTGAACGAGCGAGGAATGAAGCAGGCAGGGGCTGCCTATTTATAGGTTTTAGAAACCTACAAATTTTTGATCCCAGATCCATGTGGGATGGATTGGTGGCCGGGCCCCCCCTATTAGGGTTTAGGGGATGCCCTGTTGACTATCAACTAATTGCAATTTAGCCCCTGTACTTCCTCAATTAATTCTATTAGCTTCCGGTTAATTTATTAACTATTAATAAATTAACAAACTAACCCATTAATCAAATATAATCAATTACTTAGTTTCTAATTAATTTATTAAACATAATAAATTAACAAACTAATTAACATTATATATTTAAGTTAATCATCTTCTCTTTACAATTCATTGCATGCACCCAAAAAGGATCCAGCCTGATAACAGTATGTTTACAAATAATTGTGACTTGGACACTAATTCCAACAATCTCACACTTGGACAAGTTGGCAACTATTTGTCTAAACACATTCTATTACCAGCCTTCCTAGCTACTCGATACAGCTGCCAAACTCTGAATCATATCAGAGCTAATCCTTTAGATAAGGGATTAACTATTCCTTCGTTCTCTAATATCGTATGAAACTAAGACATGGATTATAATCAATCTTTGGTTTCAAAATTATGTTTCTGATTTCTGATTAATATGACTATATGAGACTTATTAATTGAACACTTCAATTTTGTCTCGGTCGGGCCCGACACTCTAGAGTCAACGTTTAATCATCAGAGGGCCCATAGATATCGCTTTTCCATATTGGCAAAAGGAGCGAATAAACTTCGCATACACAGCGCTAGCTAACTAATAACATCGTAACTAGATACATCCGTTATAACTGGCAGTTACGCACAGCGTTTGAATGCACTAAGGTATGACGGACTAGAAAACCGCAACTTCAATGTATCTCCGGCTGAAGAATAGAGGATATTATCATCTTGGAAATACTTATGATTTGATCCATGAAGTATCTTTCCAAGTGCGAGTGCCCTATACTTAAATCTCCATTAAGTACCCATGAATGTTGCAGCAATCTCTATGCTATGTCAAACTCTTGACAGTCTACTAACATTCCATGACAGTCTTTATTCAATACTAACTCCCGGTAGTACGAACGACTGAGGTATTTGAATAAAATTAATTACTCTGGGAGTTGGTTCTAAACATGCAAAAGGAAACACAACGATAAATTAATAGAAGATGGCAGCACTTTGCAAATAAATAAATCTCCATTATTTAATCACCAAATCCATTACAATTTCAAATCATTGTTACAATGTTTCAAATTCAAAACTAACTACTAAACTTTACATTATCTCGTAATCCTATGCTAACAGCATGACTACAGTGTTTCGGTTGAGAAAGTGGCTTTGTGAATGGATCAGCTGGATTTTCCTCTGATCGCGCACTCTTTTCACAATCACATGTCCTTCTTCAACCTTGCTACGAACAAAGTGGTACTTCCGATCAATATGCTTGGACTTTCCGTGATCCTTGGGTTCTTTAGTCAATGAAACAACACTTTCGTTGTCGCAGAATATTTCGATGGGGTCTTGAACCGTTGGGACAACTCCACGATCTCCAATGAAATTCTTCAACCAGATGGCTTCCTTTGAGGCTTCTGAGGCCGCAATATATTCTTACTCGAAGGTAGAGTCTGCCACAGTTTCCTGCTTCGAACTCTTCCACGTCACGACTCCCTCGTTCAATAAGAACACCCAACCAGATTGTGATCGACAGTCATCTCTATCCGTTTGGAAACTTGTATCGCAATAACCGGTTACTTTGAGTTCATCCTGTCCACCGTAAACCAAGAACCTGTCTTTAGTATTTCTTAAATACTTAAGAATATTCTTGACCGCCGTCCAATGACCTTCACCAGGGTCTTGCTGATGTCGACTTACCATGCTTAAAGCAAATGAGACATCAGGCCTCGTACATGTCATGGCATACATTATAGATCCTATGGCCGAAGCATATGGAACTCGACTCATTCTGTCTCGTTCCTCCTGTGTCTTTGGGCTCATGTCTTTACTAATCTTTATGACATGAGCAAAGGGAAGGTTCCCCTTCTTAGACTTCTCCATACTGAACCTTTTCAGTATTTTGTCCAAGTACGTATCCTGGCTTAGTCCTATTAGACGTCTCGTTCTATCTCTATAAATCTTTATACCCAGAATAAAAGATGCATCTCCTAGATCCTTCATAGCGAAACATCTTTGCAACCAATTTTTTACACTCTGTAATGTTGGGATGTCGTTTCCTATAAGTAATATGTCATCGACATTTAATATTAGGAAGACTACAGTGCTCCCACTGACCTTGACATATATGCAGGACTCATCTTCGCTTCTAGAAAATCCAAACTCTGTGATTTTCTCATGAAAGCAAAGATTCCAGCTTCGAGAAGCTTGCTTAAGTCCATAATTGGATTTCTGAAGCTTACACACTTTCTTAGGATACTTGGTGTCTACAAAACCTTCAGGTTGTGTCATAAACACATCCTCTGTCAATTTCCTATTAAGGAAAGCGGTTTTGACATCCATCTGCCAGATTTCATAGTCATGAAACGCAGCTATGGCCAGAACTATCCTTATGGATTTAATTTTAGCTACTGGTGAAAAGGTTTCCTCATTGTCAATCCCGTAGGTTTGAGTATAGCCCTTTACCACCAGCCTAGCTTTGTAAGTGTGTACTTTCCCGTTCATATCCGTTTTCTTCTTGAATATCCACTTACAACCCACCGTCTTTAGACCGGGTGTGGGATCAACCAAGTTCCAAACTTGGTTGCCATACATGGATTCAATCTCGCTATCCATAGCTTCGTTCCATTTGGCTGCCTCAGGGCCTGCCATCGCTTCCCGGTAGTTAACTGGTTCATCTAAGTCGACTAGTGTACTATCACTAATCATATCATCCTGTTCAATATGGAAACCATAGTAGAACTCAGGAAGATTGCTAACTCTACCGGATCTGCGCAAAGGTAAGGATATGTCATTGGGTTCAACAGGCATCTCAGCCTCATGTTGATGGTTACTGTTTGCAGTTGGTTCTTCATCGGTAGTATCTTGAATCACATCAAGATCGATCTTACTCCCACTATCCTCTTTAGATATTATCTCCTTCTCGAAGAACACTCCTCTTCGAGATACAAACACTACGTTTTCACGTGGTTTGTAAAATAGATATCCAAATGACTCTTGTGGGTAACCGACGAATAGACACTTTTCAGATCTTTGACTGAGTTTGTCAGAGGTCTCTCGTCCAACGAAGACTTCACAACCCCAGATCTTGATGTGACCAAGGGAAGGACGCTTTCCCTTCCACATCTCATAAGGTGTCTGTGAAACTTTCTTGGTGGGTACTAGATTTAGAATATGTGCCGCAGTTTCTAATGCATAACCCCGGAAACTTACTGGAAGTGTTGCTCGACTCATCATCGATCGGACCATGTCTAACAAGGTCCTGTTTCTCCTCTCCGCAACTCCGTTGAGTTGTGGTGTTCTAGGAGGTGTTAACTGGGAAACTATTCCACAACTTCTAAGATGATCGAGAAACTCGATACTAAGGTACTCTCCTCCCCTGTCGGAGCGGAGAACCTTTATCTTTCTGCCCAGTTGATTCTCTACTTCACTTTGATATCTTTTGAATGTCTCAAAAGTGTCGGACTTATGTTTAATTAAATAAACATATCCAAATCTACTTTAGTCATCTGTAAAGGTGACATAGTACCGATTTTCCCCTTTTGTAGCACATCGGAATGGCCCACATACATCTGTGTGGACCAAATCCAATAGTCCTTCACCTCTTTCACATGTTCCTGTGAATGGTGATTTTGTCATCTTGCCCAGTAAACAGGATTCACATACATCATCCGATTTTAGGTCGAATGATTCCAACACTCCATCCTTTTGGAGTTGGGCGATGCGTTTCTTGTTAATGTGCCCAAGGCGACAGTGCCACAATTTGGACTTATCAATTTCGTTAGAATCAATATTAAATAATAGGTTGTTATCACACTCAACAGTTTCATATATTCCATTATAAGGACAAGCTTTGAATATAAAAACATCATTCAAATAAACCAAAATACTTCCATTATTATTATCAAATCTGAAATTGTATCCATCCTTATACAAGGCAAACAAAGAAATGATGTTCCGATTCATATCGGGTGAATAACAGCAATTATTTAAGCTAATCTCTACTCCTGATCTAAGCACGAGCTGGAACCTTTCGACTTTCTTCACAGGCGTGATCTTTCGATTTCCCATGATTAGGTTTAGCTCCCCATGCTTCAAGCTTCTACTTTCCCTTAGTCCCTGCAATACAGAGCAAATGTGAGTACCACATCCTGTATCAAGAACCCATGAATTAGAGATAGAAGTGTTATGGAGTTCGATCATGAACATACCTGAGGTGCTGGCCTTTTCGACTTTGCCGTCTTTAAAGTCCTTCAGATATGATGGGCAGCTTCGCTTCCAGTGCCCCTTGCCATTGCAGTAAAAGCATACTGCTTCCTTCGGATCTTTAGTAGGCACAATACCAGACTCTGTTTTCCCTTGAGACCCTTTCTTGGACTTTCCTTTTGGGGTCTTCCAGGATGACTTCCGTTTCTTTGAGGCCTTACCGACAGTAAGCACAGGGGCCACAGGGGTCTCATCTTTCTTGATGCCCTGTTCAGCGGTTCGGAGCAGATTATACAGTTCCATAATTGACGTCTCCTTCTGATTCATGTTCATCTGATAGGAGAGTACGAACTGATTATAGATGGTGGGCAGTCCAGAAAGAATGATATTGGTAAAGAACTCAGAGTCAAACACCATATTGAGAGCCTCCAGCCGGTCGAAGTACCCCTTCATCTCAAGGACGAAAGTGCAGATAGATGTTCCAGGTTTTGGTTTGTAGGCCATGAGGGATCTTACCACATCAAGGCGCTCTTTGCTCGCTTTAGCCTCAAACATCTCTCGCAGCTGCTGATTCATCTCAAAGGCTCATGTATTCTCGAAGGCTTTAGCAAGCTCAGGAACCATGGATGACGCCATGATGCAGGACACTTTGTTTGCATCATCGTAATGTTTCTGGTGTGCGTCCATTTCCTCCTGGGTAGGATTCTCATTCAGTGTGGGAATTTGTTCATCGAGAACATACTCCTTGTTCTCGTACCTCAGCGTAAACCTGAGGTTTCTCATCCAGTCCACATAGTTCGGACCGAATAGTTTTTCCCTACCCAGAACGGAAAGGAGTGAGAAGTTGGATGCGTGGTTGGGAGCAGGAGTGGGAGTACCAGTAGAAGTAGACATCTGTGAGATAAAGTTTTAGTTAGTTTGAAGTATTCCTTAAACAATTTACCCAATTTGAATTAAGGCTAGGATCCATATTTTCGATTCGTTTTATGAAAAGGGTCGCCGTAATCACGCCACGAATTTATTTTAGGTGGACAAACTCTTGTCGATTTCAATCTCTATGAAATTCCTAGATCTTTTGAGATTCATTGAATCTTATCAATGGTGAATCTAACCATGCAAAACTGCGTAAGACCCGGCACGGATCAGTCCGGGAATCGCGAGTCCTACATCACCTCCTAATATGTCTCTCATTAAGTGCCGGTCAATACACACGCTCCACTAACAGTGCATATAGGAGATGTGCTTTTTTCATGGATTTGCATACTAATTCACTTTTGATATATCTAAAACGGGATTATTGTTTTAGTACTTTAGATTATACTTTTAATCTGGACATCATCCTATCAAAAGTCCTCGGTAGCTCCATTGAACGCACAGCGACGAAGCTGTTAAAAACCTACTCCTTTAGGGAAGCAGAGCGACCCGCCTTATACCTCGTTTATAGTTTGTTCACTATGAGTGAGCCGATTTATCAATTGACTGACGATGTAATTAGATTTAAATGATATATATATATATAAATAATCAATAATACATATATAAATTTCTTTTAAATCTTAGGGGTTTAATTTTAAACTTTTAAAATTAAAGGGTCTATTTTAAACATTTTAAAATTCAGGGTATATTTTAAACAATTTAAAATATTAGGGTTTAAATTAATATTTATATTTTATATATATATTTCGGTTTCAATATTTAAATAAAATAAGAAACATTTAATTATTAAATATATATATTAAATCCGAAACCTATATATATAACCATATAAATCCTCAAAATTTAAACCTAGGATAATACAAGTTTATCCTAATAAATTATGATATTCTAAAACCTTTAGGATAAGCACTTAATTTAAATTAAGGTAATTTCTAGATAAATAGGATTTAGGATAAACCTAGAAAATCAAGCTCATCTCTAATGCATGTTTATCTAAAACCCCAAAAATCAAACCCTTAATTAAATTAACAAAATCCTAAATTAATAAAATAATAATTTATTTAATATTTCAGATTTATCCAATTAAAACCTTTTAAAAATCCGAAAATTTGAAGATAGATATGAAAAACAATTTTCAAAATTTAGACAATTAGTTTAATATTTAAAAAATATTTTAAAAATTAAATAATTATCAAAAAAACGAATTTTACTCCAAAAATTCAAAAAAATAATTTTTAATTAATTTTTCAGATTTATTTAATATTTAAAAATTAATTTTAAGTTTAAACAATTTAATTTAAAATTAAAAATACCATTAAAATTAAATCAAAATTCCGAAAATTAATCAAAACAAATTTCGAAATTTAAGAACAAGATTATCATCTCAAAATTAGTGCAAAGCTCGTTAGGTTGACCGCTCTGATACCACTGTTGGGTTTCCTATACCCTTGCTAGGTTAAATTAAAACTTTGCGGAAAATTAAATAGGGGTAAAGCCATACAATAGTAATCTACTTTTGAAAATTTATCAATATGGTACGTCTACTTTTTTAATTATCGATATGGTACCTGTACTTCAATTTTTCATACCGATATGACCATATTTGTAATAGACCCCTGTTTTTCATACCATTAGAACCCTGTTTCGTATATAAAAACCGGGCTCTATTATTTAGAATGACCATATCGATACAGAAAATTAAAGTACACGTACCATATAGACAATTAAAAAAGTAGACGTACCATATCGATACATTTTCTAAAGTAGGTTTCTATTGTATAGCTTTACCCTTAAATTAAATAACCTAACTATGCAAGAATATAAAACCTTAAGGATCTAACCAAACAAGCTAAGCAACTAATTATTAAAATAAAGAGATGAATAAGAAAAACTAACCTTGAGAAAATTCGCAATTTTCTCCACGAAGAACGATTGCACGAACAGCCTCTGAATCGAGTAACAAGCGTCTAAAGCAAGATCACCTCTAGTTGTTCACACCCAATGAACAAAAGAAAAGATAATTATAACTTTTCTAAGCTCAGATCTCAGAGTCACAAAACTGGTATCCCTTGTGATTGTTAGAGAACTTAGAATTGAACGAGCGAGGAATGAAGCAGGCAGGGGCTGCCTATTTATAGGTTTTAGAAACCTACAAATTTTTGATCCCAAATCCATGTGGGATGGATTGGTGGCCGGCCCCCCTATTAGGGTTTAGGGGGTGCCCTGTTGACTATCAACTAATTGCAGTTTAGCCCCTGTACTTCCTCAATTAATTCTATTAGCTTCCGGTTAATTTATTAACTATTAATAAATTAACAAACTAACCCATTAATCAAATATAATCAATTATTTAGTTTCTAATTAATTTATTAAACATAATAAATTAACAAACTAATTAACATTATATATTTAAGTTAATCATCTTCTCTTTACAATTCATTGCATGCACTCAAAAAGGATCCAGCCTGATAACAATATGTTTACAAATAATTGTGACTTGGAAACTAATTCCAAAAGTAGTGTTGTCATCTTTACACACCATACACTAACATACTCCCACTTGTGTAAGACGACATACTGTCCTGCAGCATGCGCCTAAAGAAGGTGCAAATCTCATATTGACTATCTAGGCCTCTAGCACGACTCCCACTGCAACCAGCCTCAAACCGTTATGATCACCCAGTTACGGATGACGTTAGGTTAGGCCAAATGTACAACAGCACCCGCACTAATGTACGTAGACATCTCAAGAACTAAGGATTACCTTTTTGAGACGACTCATGACTATGATCCACAAAGTGGTCTCAATCGGTGGGTCAATCCAATATTTCTTCACAACAAATACCTGTGAATTTGGTCCAACCATTGCTATATTCATCACCCATGAATATCAACCAAAAACCACAGTACCCTTTTAATTATTGTTGTGGTTCCCACGACAACAAGCAGCTATGGAATAGTTTTAGAATAACTTCAAATTTATTCTTAGATTTCTAAACATGCAAAATAGAACGACATTAAAGATATCACGGTGATATCCTTTATCTCAATAAACACAACATGACTTCCATCAATTTAATGCTACTGTTCCTTTTATCAAATGTAACGGTAACACGATCTATCGAAAAATTAATTTCAGACATGATCTTAGTGGGAGTGTTCTTTAGTTAACTGACTTAACTTCCATTACCGTTTATCTTAAAAAAATTACACTAGTTCTTTATTACAAATTCTTTTAATATTATTCAGATTCATTCTGGATCTCCTTACAAATTTATATCCATTATCTTGAGAGGAATTGGTAAATCACTCATAAAGACACCAAGATTAAAATTTAGGAGCTCTAGCAATTCAGATTAATTGCTACTAGTGGTACGTTTAGATGTTTAGTCCTGAATCTGACAGTATGCAGTTTATCTATATCTTAACAAGATATCTTGACTTAATAACATTGTGTTCGAAATTTGTGATATGTAACCATAACCACCAAAACCTGGTTATCTACAACATTTCATTGTTGTGTTCCATCAAGTTTGCCGACGAGTGTTTAAACAAGTCAAAGGCTATTACTTGATTAACCATCACACAAGTTGTATACATTTCACATGTAATTTTATAAATTGCGATTACTTCTTGTCTAAACAATCCTGACTCAACAAGTCTTTAATTGTTTCTGACAAGTTAAGTGAATTAACCTCCATGTAACTCATTTACATTTAATTCTGCATTTTATTAGTTTCATCTATATAATAACAGGTGACTATCCAACTCGTATAATCTCTAGAACTAACTTTCAAGAATTAACAAGTTCAATGAAAATGCATTAGAACACTTGAACAATTTACACAACAACATGGTAACCCTTTTTATCTGAATATGACTACTAGCTTGTCCAATCTCCATTGACAAGTTACTATTCAAGCTCCACTTGAATCAATAGTCTATAATCATGGTTTAGTAATATTAAACAATAGAAATTTCAAGCAATAAATTTTTAACGTCAAAAATTTCTTTATTTATCCCAAAAATATTTGCAAGAAATTCAACTACAAAGTTGTTTACTACACCATGATAAACTATTGATGACATGAAAAATAGTGTCCAGTAGAGTATTCTCTAAGATGTCTCTATGCTCCCGCTGAATCTGTCATCTCTTTTCACTTCATTTTAGTCATTGCAGACATTATGCATAAAACTTTGTTCAATTGGGTATCACATATCCAAGAACAATAGAAGTGATTGATTCAGATACACGAAGTCTCAATGCGGTCAACCTTGACCATTTCCAAGTACTCGGGACAATTCCTTTCCCAGTGCCCAGTTTCCTAGCACTTAAAGAATTTGTCATCCTTGGATTTGACTTCTCTAGTTCTAGGTTTTAGCTACTTGTTAGCTTTAACCTCCGGCTTGGAAACTTACTTTCCCTTCCGTCTCTTTTCCTGTCTTCTCTCCTTAATCATTCCCTCAGCAGTCTATAGCATCTGATGCAGCCCACTGATCATCTTCTCCATGCATATTGTAACAAATTACAAATTGCTAAAATTCCTTGGATAAGGAAATGAGAATTAGATTCGTGGTCATGTCCTGTGTCACGGGATACCCAAGTCTGCTAAGATGATCCAGATAACCTTTCATCTTCAGCAAATGGGGTCTAAGAACTGTTCCTTCTGCCATTCTGTAGGAGCTCAGAGCCCTAGTTGTATATGTTTCTCAGTCCAAGCCTGAGTCTAGAACATATCCTTTAGCCGGCGATAAATCTGGCAAGATGAGACGTCCAGCATTAGACAGGCAACATTGACCGAATCCTCAGAGTGCTTCTTGTGGAGATTTCTTTCCTCAACTGTAGCAGTCTCTGCAGGAGCAGCTTCTGGTGCCCTTTCCAGAATATACGACTTTCACTCTGTACTCAGAACATTTGTCAAATTTTATTCCCAGTTCAGGAAGTTGCCTCTTCTGAGTTCTCCATATCCCAAATGGACCTCAAAGTAGCAACATATGCTTTTGGGGAGGATTTTCAAGTGGGGAAAGGATATTGACGTTATCATTGTTGTTGTTACTGTTATTGTCATTGTTATTATTAAACCGCTTCTACCTCTATCTTTTTCAACCATCTTAAACAATTTTTCAAAAATTAGTATTTGATTAACCATTAATAAATCAATAACCCAAAATTTAGAAAATGATTTATTAATCCTAAAAACCATTTTACTTACTCATGCACCTAACGGAGGCTGAACCTACATGAATAAGTTACTCAGGCTGGCAACTTATTACCAATTACAACCCCTTTGCAACTCTTAGATCTTATGAGATTTTCAATTTCTTAAATTGATCATGTTTAATCTCATCCACACCTTGGGCAACAGTCTTACTGAGGAACCACCACTGACACACACCATATAACAACTGCAAGTCACTGGCCCAAGTCCCACTTAGGATCCGCAGTGCTTACCTCACAGTTCTCCGAGTTTGCGGCGTAAGCACACAACGAAGGCTGAACCTACTTACGACGACCGGTCACCGTGAGTGCCACTATATGGACGGTGTGTTGTGTCAGATTTTTAATTTGAGTTAATAACCAGTCTTTTACCAAGAACTAGTGGCCAGTCAGATTAGTCAGCGGGCAGGATCCTTTCGGTTCTAAACCTCTCGGAAATTCCTACAACCATAGCCCTAGCGTGACTGTCCTAGACACCACCTATTCTGGTAAACAATCCAGTTAATGTACCAGTTTTAAGAATTTCACCTCTTTGATCATATGACATTTTAAAAATAAATCTCCTTTTTTTTTGAAAAACTAATTTCATAAAAATGTCATATCTAACACTTGACAAAATAATTAAAGTTTCCAATTTAAACTTCCTTTTAAATACTTTAATTTTTCATCAAAAATTATTGTAGTTTTAATTTCTTTTATTTATCTACTTTGTCACCACAACCACGCAGATAAAAATAATGCATAAAGAAATAAAACATACAACCACATGGTGACATAGCCTTGCCGAAACTAAATTGGTTTCTGAGAGCCATACAGACAAACCAATTAGGTCAAACCTAAGGGACAAAATCAACACACAAGGCAAAAAGGATGGACTCTTTCAGCTCCCACTAGCCTCAACATCCGATGATGTCTCCGAGCGTCCTTGATGGATGACCTCCTTCTTGATGGGCATCATCACCAAGATTTTTTACATAATTTAATCTGAATACATTTGCCTATTTTCTCACCTATTACAGATTACATCTTAAAACCGGGATTCCAATGGCACGCAGGCCTTCCCAAAAATAACCAATAATAAAAAATAGCAAACATTAAGATTATATAAACAACCATCACAAACAAAGGGGTCTCAAGGCTTGGTTATGTCACAAACATTAATAAAGCAGTAATGTATATTAATAATCCAGAATTCATTTTCATCTTGCCATGAAAATAATTCTAAGACCAATTAATCTACCATTAGTTGAAGTAATCATGTCCAATATCGTTATTAAATTTAATACGGTTCGTAAACTCGAAATTTAGGAACACTTTCTATAATTAGAAACTTTTTCCAGAAAAATTTCAAATTTAATTTCATCTTTGCATTATCTTTGGATTCATAACTATATTTTTCTTAAAATATTCAATTAACCATTCAAACACCTTTGAAACTTAAACTTACTATTTTAAAAAAACTTTTATTAAACAACATTTAATAAATATATTTATTATTTTGAAATAATATTGACAAATAATTTAAACTTGTTTTAAGTAATTATCAATCAACTATTATTTAATTCAAAACACCTTTCCAAAAATAAATAAACTTTATTTAAAATGTCAATTTTCTAAATGAACAATTTTTTTACCAATAAAATATTTTCATTAAAGGATTTAGAAAAATTGATCATCTTAAATAACACCAAAAACTTTCTTTATGGTTTTAAACAATTTCTACCAAAAACGTTAATTTCGAGATCAAATCTCAAAACATTAAACCATGACCGAGCATGAAACTCAAAGTCACGGTTTCATCAATTTAAAAATAGAATCCTTAAATTAAACTCTCTTTAATTTAATAATGCATTATATGAAACTAAATATTAAATGCATAAATTAAATCCAGTTTATAAATTAAAATTACCATTAATTTTAATTTCAACATTAAAACATAACTTTTAATTAAAACCGATTTAATTTAAACGACGAATTACCGGAAAACGGAAACGAACCAACTTAGTTAACCGACTCATACTCGGGTTCAATAACCCATATGAACCAAAAACAAGTAGTGTGTTAAACCCTTTGACGGCTGAAATTAATCGAAGCCTTTAATCAACTCACTTTGATTATTTCGATTTTTACATATTCCAATTAATCGTCTAATTATTGAATCGAATAATTTTAAACTGATTGTGTGAATTTTATAAAACTAATAAAGTCTCCCACATTAATTTTATAAAACCGAAACATATTTACATTTAGTCACAAATGTTTAAATATTTATAATCAAACACTTTTGATTTATTAATTCGATTCTAACGCATTTAATTTAATCGTTCGAGTTTAAATATTAATAATCAAACCTCGGATACCACATCACAACCAACGAAATCTCTAGGTTTGATTTCGCGAACCGAAACGTTTAATTTTCGACTTTAATCAATTAAACACTTTTAAACAATCAAACATCAACTAAATAAAACGAACTAAGGTTTCAAAATCCCGAGTTCCGAGAAACTCCAAGGTTGGCCGAGAATTGCCATGGGGTTTTCGAAACCTTTGGGCGATTTTCTCTAAGCCAAATCAAAACCTTAAACGTTTTTAATTATTGATTTCGATCGTTTAAACACTTTTAATTATTAAAAATCGAAACTTTAAGAACGCTAGACATAAATACATGAATAATACTATCATTATGTTACTTGAGATGGCTCTGATACCATTGTTGGGAATTCGTATCGTTTTTCACAAAAACATAAACATTAATCACATTAAATGCACAACAGAAGCTTTTTAAAATCACGAATTCCATACACGGATCATCAAGTATATACATAAGATAAGTAAACGAAAAAGCAATAAAAATTCATACCTTTGTATTCGATGACAAGAATACACGAATGAGAAGCTCTCGGTATCCACCGGTGATGACACGATCGAGCGGCGCCAGGTATGTAATCAAACACACGAAGAACGGGAAAGAAACCAAACACATTTTGCTTGATTTCCTTTACGGCCGAAGCACCACACACACACACACGTCCACTCATGTGTGTGCGCCGTGCATTTCACACATTTAGGTCACCACTAATATGCATGTGTATATCATTGACTAGGGTTATGTGTGTGTATGTGTGTGTGTGTATATATATATATATATATATATATCCTTATATGTATATATGGTTGTATGCTTATGTATATATTATTATTATTATTATTATTATTCTTATTAAGAGTTTTAGTTTTTGTAAACTCTAATATAATAATATAATATATGTATCTTAATAATTATCTTTATTATTTAAACCTTATATAACTATCTACATAATTATATATCTATTAAATAATATTAATCTTTTATATATTATCTAATAATATATAAATGACTAGATATTTATTTGTTTATAATTATCCATCCAATTATCTAATAATAGATGATAATACTAATTCAAATAAATGCATCTTTTATTTAATATCCAATAATAAATAAAAGACTGGATAATAATTTAATTATCATCCAATGATAATTAAATCATTACAATATCTAATACTGTACTTTTAGTCCCCGTACTATGAGATATAGTTAATCACACATTAATTAAATCTCAATGATCATTTCGTGTCATAAACAATATCCAATATTATTTATTCAATCGTTTGATTGCATCTACTCAGTTGTGCTCATCGGTGTGACCCTCAAGTGTTTTATTAAATCAGCCATGATGCAGTAGTAATGTCATCTTTACACACCATACACTAACACTTTATAACTTCAGTATCCTATGAGACTCGTTGTAAGGGCATGATTAGTCTCATCCACACCTTGGGCTACAGTGTCACTGGAAATCACCAATGACAAATACCATATAACAACCACAGGACACTGGTCCAAGTCTTACTTAGGATCCGTAGTGCTCACCTCACAACTTCCAAGTTTGCGGCACAAGCACCCAACGGACATTGAAACTACTTGTGACTCCCGGTTAACGTGAGTGCCACTATATGTATGGTGTGTCGTGTCAAATTTTGAAGGGATTTTAAACTTTGATAAATGACCAGTTTTTTTATTTCAAAAACATTTGAAATTATTTAATAATCGAAATATTAACTTTGTTTTTATCTATGCATGCATATCGGCCAACCTGAAACACTCATACAACAATAATACATATTTAAGTGTAATTAACAATAATTAATATATTAATACTTGCGAATTATGGTAGAATTTAAAATTTTACAAATAATGTATCATAAGTGATGCATCCGAGTAACAACTATTAAAGTCTATAAGGTTACAAGTCATGATCCTGCAAACAAATAGTTAAGGTCGGGAAGTCGGCTACCCAAACCCAACACGATAACCAAGGCACACCGTTAGTATCGAGTCTACAATCTTCAATAATAATGAAGAATATATGCTTCCCGCTTGATAGCTCAAAACCTGTAAAAAGGTTAACAACCTAAACGTAAACAACAAAAGTTGTTTAGTGAATTCTAAGATTAATATAAATAACAACTACACGATAATCTTGTCTATCCAACAAACATTTTCTTTCAATCAAAATATAAAGACCAGTGATGGCCGATCTCAAGTTAAAATGGGATCACCTGATCCTCGTTGAAGACTATCGGTGTCCCACATCAATTATTGATTCATTAGAATTCACAACAAGATGTCTTACCTCACAGAGGGCTAATGGTTTTCTATAATATAACATCGTTCTACCTCATCTCACTGGAGACTATTAGCATTCTCGACGGTTATCATTATCCTATTTTCCACCATCATCGCCCGGCCTAGTCGAGTCAAGGTGGGGAACCAACTCAAATTTTTGGTATCCACTACACTGCTCGACATAGTCGAGCCAAAGTGGGGATCCCAACGCATGTCATAGTAGCACGTTGTAATGCTTTTACATAGTCGCCTTACAGAATCGGCGCGTTACATTACCAAAGTAGCTGCTAATGACTCAAAAGCAAAGGTGTTGGCAAACATGCTTGCGACCCAACATGTCATAATCATCGCCACGAAGGCGGCCCGTTATCGTCCTCACATGATGTCAACACCGCCACTAGGATACAACTCTTGCTTGCAGCCCAACATGCCAGATCATCATTGCCCGCAGGTGGCCCGTGGCCGTCCTCACATGAGATAATCCCATCACAATTCAATAACCACGTACCCGTGGTCGTTTGGGGTTCCCTATTATAGTCGGGAGTGGTATTGCCTCTAGCATAGTACGAGGTTGTTCCTATCATAATCGGGACTGTCCCTATCATAGTCGGGACTTCCAACAATTCAAGCACGCCGGCCATCTGGCATTCAAATGGGCCAAGAATAATCCTTGGACATCCAATTGGGTCCAAAGCATATACCATAACAAATCTATGTTCAAAATACCTCATGAGAATCCATAATGGTCCATTGGACCAATTAAAAGAAACCACCTATATGGTTCTACTAACCGTTCTTTGTTAACAGTTCTAATACATCATCGGGGGCGTTTGATAATCTCTAATAAACCTACCGATTAAATAGTCCCTTATCACCAATCATAATCAATTAGATTGCCAAGATGGGTGACCCAATATATAACTTGAAAGTGTCATGCATACATCTCAACTATTATTAATCAATCACAAAAAAGATTTGTCCAACTTACGAGGTCATCAAACATGAATTACCATATTCCAATCACTATTTTTCATTCAGGTAAGCAGTTAGGCATACCATATAAAATGCATGACAAACCAATCCACAACGATATCAACTAGCATGGCAATACACTTCCAATTCATGATGCACGATAACATGTGCAATAAGGCTACAATGAATCCATCAATATAACATAGAAATAGGCATGATTAAAATGTTATTGTGCATGGTTACATATCATGTTATAAACAAAGGCATAAACAACAATTAACATGTAATCATTCTTCTACATTAGTCCCAGAACTCACAGTGGTTGGCTAAGTATAGCCTCGACCTCTGAAATCGCCTCACAAATGCCTTAATAAGGCAAAAGCCTCTTCGAATAGACTTCAACGATCCAATTCACTTACATAAGGTATTTATAATAAATATACAAGACTCTAAAACTTATTAAACCCATAAGTTTCTCCAAATGTGAGTTCGGGTAACAACGTGAGAGTTTCGAGTGATTCTAGTACCCAACAAACTCGGATTCATATTCTAACTTTGGGAACAACTAGACTCTTACAGTAGAAGTTGTAAACAAGTGTTGGATCCCAACATAGAGGCTCAATGCTCTCAACAACTCTTAAAACCTTTCCAAGTACATTTCGGGTTCTAAACCGAAAGCCTTGGTTCGTTGCAGGACCCTATGAGACCCGAATTTGGAATTAAACTTTAGAACCCTTTAAACACTTAATTTAGAGGTATTTAGCAAGTATTAGATCTTAGATTAGAGCCCCAATGCTCAAAATCAATTTTATTTCCAATATCATTAACGCGAGGCGCGACGTGGCGCCTCATAAAAACGACGTGGCACGACCATCCAGCAGAGTTAAAATTCCATCAGACACGCATTCGGGACGCGACGCGTCAACCGTGTCTGCAGACATTAAAGTTACGGGTTTTAACTCTTCAACCACCAAAATCAAATCCATCAACTACCATTACTACAAAACGTTTGATAATGCATTTATACACATATTCGAGCTCATTTAGAGCTCCCAAAACATCAAAAACATGATCATTCAATCCATTAGTCCCTAGGAGCTCATTTGAGCCCTAAAATGGATTTCAATCAAAACTAATACAAACTATCAATGTAGTTACATATTATGGCTCCATTTTGATCATATAAAAACATACTAAAATATTGGAGCATTTACTAAACAACTCAACATATACCCATTTTGGGTTTCATTCTCCAAAAATGAAGAAATGGGGAAGATGGAGACAAGAAAAGATAAGAAGATGATCATACCTCAAGGAAATCACAATATTCCAAGATTTAGCTTCCAAATCTCCCACTTTTGATCATCAATTCCCAAACCCTAGTTTTTCCCTCTTCACTTTCTCTCCAATTGCAAGAATAAAGTGAGTGTGTGCAAATGTGTGTGTGGTGAACAATTTTTGAGAGAAAGGGGGGAAAGGTTTGGCCTTTGGCCGCCTTTGCCCCTCCCACTTATCTCACACACACCTATACTCCTTCCCAGCCATTCTTTCAATTTCATTTCAATTAAAAAGTAAACTATAATGTCAAAATTCATATTTTCTCAAAACTTCAATACCCAATTAGATAATCTGACAAAATCATATTAATTACACTTAAGCATTATATTAATCAGTATTAAGTTATTTTACAAAATTTGGAGTGTTACAACCACGCAGTTTGATAATAAACAACAAATAAAATGCAATAGTCTTACGAGAACTAATTTGATTCTCAAGAGCCCTCGAGAACCAAAGGTCAACCATAAGGGCCGGATAACAGTTACAATAATAAATAATATAAAATTCTCTAAGCTCTCACTGGCTTCACGATTTCTCTTTGCTTCTCGTGTGATCCATCATGATATCTTCGGTCTTCGAATAAATTTAAAAATACAAAAACTTATTCTCAATACAATTTAATTTTAAAAATTATATTCAAAAAAGGGATAAGAATCGGCATGCAGGCTTGCCAATACCGGATAAAATAAAATCACAACACAAAGTGCTAACTGGCTCGGCTATGCATTGGAATTACAAATTTAAACAACTTAAACTGTGATTCGAATTAAATAATTAATAACTAGTTTTATTAATTAAAGTCACTATAAAGATAACTAAGATTTTGTCAAAACAATGGTCAGTCAGGTCAGTCAGGGGAGAAGGATCCTTTTGGTTTATAATCTTTCGGAAAATCCAACAATCCAGCCCGAACGTGACTATCCTAGACATCATTATCTCAATAAATCGATAAGTTGACTTTATAATTTACTAATTAATAAATCCATTTATTAAACGATTAAATTAAACTAACAACTACTTTTTAATTTAATTAGTTCGATTAATAAACATTTACCAATTATCTCAATAAAAAAACTTCCTTTGTCTAATATTGACAAACTAAATTAATAACTAACTTTATTAATTCAATTCCAAAGATAAATAATGATTTAAACAGCCTTTAAAAATTAATAATTATTTTCAATATTAATTAAACTTTTTATATTAATATTATCCAATTAATAACTCTTTATTAATTTAACCAACAAAGATAATGTTTATTTAATTAACTTTAAACTAACAATGACCTATCATAATAAGTTGGATGGATTCAAAAAATTAAGGGTTAAATATCATTTTGACCATCCAACTTTCAGATTTGTCCCATTTAGTCACTTAACTAATTTTTGTCCTGATTTAACCACTAAACTTTTGTTTAATGTTCTATTTTGAGAAAAATGAATAAAACTAATGGCTAAATAAATACAAAATATGATAGTTTATTGGCCAAATCGGGACAATTTTCAGTGGTTAAATCAGTAAAAAGAAAGTTTAGTGGCTAAATATATATACAAAATATAGTTTAGTGGCTAAATCTGTAACATCCGGAATCTAGCAGCAGGTACGTGTAATTTAATTATTGGCTTTAAGAGTTACCTTGATGAGTTGGTTAAATTTAATTGGCTAATTACACGTGATTGGGTAAAGTAAGTTGTTATTACATGTAATTTTAATCGGTTGAGATAAAAACCGGTCTAGTAGTAATTATGGATTTGGGGATGTTTCTATGATTTAATTGATATTCCTAACCTGTGCTGTTGATTTGAGATTAATTGGGTTAACGGGTGTCTACCCAGTGATTATTGAGTGTTGTACCCGTTTTAATCAGGTTCGGGACCGAGAACGTATATATATCATGTTATGAGTAGTAATTGTGTGAAATTCGATTGTGTTGTTATAATGAGTAGTAATAGTATCTTAAGGGTGATATCCCTGCTGTATTTGGGATCGGAGCTGGGAGATGAAGTCGCGACCGCAATCATGGTGAGTCGGTTGGGGTGATCGCTTGCGGTGGGATCTCGCCCGCGCTCCCAGACCACAACCGCGACCGCGATCGTGGTCGTGCTCTTGGCCGCGCTCGTGGGTCCGGGTCCGTTGACTGATGTTGAGTCTGTGAATTTAGTATTATTGTTGTTGTGGGTTCAGTAGCTAGTCATTACAATATAGTTGTATTTATTGTTGCCAGAATTGGTAGCTAAGCCTCGAGGTTGTAGAGACCGTTGTTGATAGCAAGGTTATAGTCGTGCTCCAGGTGAGTTACTTGTTGTTTATCATCCGGGTACAGTGCGGACCCTTTTATATGTTGACACTCGTTAGCACAGAGCAGAGCACGTGGATTACGCGTACTGTTGTGGTGCGCAGAGTAGAGAGGCCTGTTGCGTCATTCCCAACTCAGAGGTCCTGACTACCCATTACTTTGTGGAGTGGGCTATGGAGACTACTCCGGGTCGCTCCCGATGAGGCGTCAGGCAGTTGAGGCTGGCCGCATGTTGATTATTAGTCGTTATATTATGCTAACTATTTTATAAACTGTTTTAAAATTGTTTATAGTAACTCACCAGCTTTTTGCTGACTGTTGTTTTAATTGTGGATCTCAGGTACGAGGACTGAATCTAGGGATACAGCGGGCAGTAGTCGATACCCGCCACATGGATCGTAGCTAGTGACTACTTTTGTAAGTAGTCTTGATAATTGTGGTTTGGCTTATCAGCCAGTGACATGTTGGATGACTATAACCTAAACTTTGTGGTTGACTGACGTTATCGACAGGGGTTGGTTCCCGTCTCATCGTTACTCTATGCTTGATAAATGATGCTTAGTAGTTAGTTAGTTGTTTACCCTTGATGATGTCACCTATGATTGGATGATGTGGACTATAAGTCCTATGTGGTATTAATCTTAAAAGTAGAGTGTTACAGCTTGGTATCAGAGCATTAGTTTAAGGTTTAAGTATCATTAGTGATGCTTAGGCTTAAACCAGTGTCTAGATCCTTGGACTTGATCTCTGATGAGTAGGACTAAGAAATAGTAGAGTTATGCTATTGTCATTATAGTAATGTTGTTTATATTATGCAGAGAGACTTATGGCAGATGAGCAGAGACCCGAGGGTCCCACTGGGGGACGAGTATCTGATGAAAAGTTCGCCCGGCGACTACAGGAGGCCTACGAGAAGGGTCGTGCTGAGGGTATGCAGTCCCAGACCCATAGTAGAAGTGGGGGCAGAGATTCAGGAGCCGGATCATCACGAGGGGGAGGCGAGCCTGGGCCGTAAAGGCCATGTATTGGCTACAGGACATGGAGATGGCGTTTCGCATTAAAGGCTATGTATTGGCTACAGGACATGGAGATGGCGTGCTGAGGGTATGAACACCCGCCAGAGTACTACGGCGAGCCTGGCGCTGCAAAGGCCATGTATTGGCTACAGGACATGGAGATGGAGTTTTGCATTACAGGATGCCACCCTGATCAGATGATGACATTCACTAGTGCTCAGTTACCTACTAGCGCGCAGCAGTGGTGGCGCACTGTCAGAGACATGATGGGAGATGGGCCAGCATATGAGATGACATGGAGTCAGTTTAGAGCTTGTTTTGAAGAGCAGTACTGTCCCGAGGACCGCAGGGCTCAGCTGGAGATTGATTTTCTGACTTTATTTCAGGGACAGCGATCAGTTGACGAGTACGAGAAGATTTTCATTGATCTGAGTTTGTTTGTGCCACTCCAGAATGGAAGATTGGGTCCTGATGGGTTTGCGTAAGAAGATTCGGGAGTTCATTGACACTAGTTATATCCCGACTTATGCCAGAGTAGTTGAGTTGGCCTGCAGACGAGAGAGCGAGCTATCTCGTAGAGATACAGTAGTGGAGCAGCCACAATTGGTTCAGTCAGCCGGACATGGTGGTTCAGATAGGGGCAGAGATAGAGATCGGGAGAGAGATAGTCGTTCTAGCCAGTTCCAGCCTAGAGGTGACGACCGCCGGCGCACAAAGTCCGAGGGAGGAGATAGACAGAGGGATAGGTCTTCTCAGAGGTCCGATCGCAGGCCCGATGATAGGGGCATTCGTTTTAGTGGGTCAGAGCAGAAGGGAGGAGCGTCGAGTTCAGGGTCTGTTAGTAGAGAGCGGTTTTGTAAGAGGTGCCGCCAGAGGCACACCGAGGAATGTGACCACCGTTATGTGCGTTGTTTCCGATGTGGCCAGCCTGGCCACACTCAGGCAGGATGTACCTCGAGAGACCCGCTATGCTTTAATTGCGGGCGACCTGGTCATTAGTCGAGAGATTACACAGCTCCGCGGCAGGGAGTGTCAAGGCCTCCCGCGCAGGGTCAGAGTTCTGCTGGTTCATCTGGTCGTAGAGATACTGTTCCGCCAGCCAGAGGCCGAGTTTTTCAGTTGACAGCGGAGGAGGCTCGAGATACAACTGACGTGGTTTCGGGTACGCCGTTCATTCTAAATGGTCATAGTGCCCGAGTATTATATGATTCCGGGGCAAACCGTTCTTTCGTTTCATTTGCCTTTACTGCATATTTTACTGCTTCGCCTGTTGAGTTGCCAGAGCCATTAGTCATAGAGCTTGCTAATGGCAGTGCTTCTGTAGTTAGGCATGTTTTTGCCTAATGTATATTAGAGATAGACAGTTATCCGTTTAGGATCAATTTGTTGCCTATAGGGATCGGTAGTTTTGATGTTATAGTGGGTATGGATTGGTTAGCTTCTCAGCGTGCTGACATTGCTTATTCTTAGAAGATTATTCAACTACCGGTTTCTGAGGATCATGTTATTACTGTGTACGGGGAGCGCAGTAGAGGTAGTGTTGGCCTCATCTCTGCGATTCAGGCTAGTCGTTGTTTAGCCAAGGGTTGTTACTCCCATTGCATGCGCACCTTACCGTTTGGCTCCTACCGAGATGAGGGAGCTGATGAGTTAGTTACAGGAGTTGTTGGACCGTGGTTTCATCCGACCGAGTACTTCGCCGTGGGGTGCTCCAGTTCTTTTCGTAAAAAATAAAGAAGGGTCGATGAGGATGTGTATAGACTACTGCGAGCTTAATAAAGTGACGGTGAAGAACCGTTACCCTCTTCCGCGAATAGATGATTTGTTCAACCAGTTGCAGGGGGCCAGTGTGTTTTCGAAGATCGACCTGCGTTCGGGATATCATCAGCTGAAGGTTTACGACCATGATACAGCAAAGACAACATTTAGGACCCGGTATGGTCACTATGAGTTCTTGGTTATGTCGTTTGGGCTAACCAATGCCCCAGCAGCTTTTATGGATATGATGAACAGGGTCTGCCATCCGTATCTCGACTAGTTTGTCAGAGTATTTATAGATGACATACTGATATATTCCCGATCAGTGGAGGAGCACGCGGCGCACCTACGAGAGATTCTCAGTATGTCGCGGCGAGAGAAGTTGTACGCAAAGTTCTCGAAGTGTGAGTTTTGGCTTCGAGAGGTTCAATTTCTGGGCCACGTCGTTAGCGGTGAGGGTGTTTCTGTAGACCCAGCTAAGATAGAGGTTGTTATGAGCTGAGAGAGGCCTCAGAGTGTAGCAGAGATTCGCAGTTTCCTGGGGTTAGCAGGGTATTATCGCCGGTTTATTCAGGACTTTGCTTTGATCGCAGTACCGTTGACTCGTTTGACTCGCCAGTCAGTTCCGTTTGAGTGGACTGAAGATCAGGAGTTTGTTTTTGAAGAGCTGAAGCGCCGACTGTGTCAGGCTCCGGTGTCAGCCTTGCCTGAAGGCACCAGTGATTTTGTTGTGTATACTGACGCTTCGGGGACCGGGTTAGGATGTGTATTGATGCAGAGGGGCCGAGTATGGGGTTCCGTTTACGTTTGTTTACAGATCATAAGAGCCTTCAGTATCTATTCAGCTAGCGTGATCTGAATATGCGACAGAGACGGGGACTAGAGTTAATTAAGGATTATGATTGCGACATACAGTATCACCCGGGAAAGGCGAACGTGGTAGCAGACGCGCTCAGCCGAAAGGAGCGCGGATGTTCGAGTTGAGCCCGTAATTACAGGGTCGAGGTGCATCTACCCTGATAGAGAGGCTTCCAGAGGCACAGGCCATCGGGATGCGTACAGAGAACCACCGGAGGGAACATATCCTGGGTCAGTTACAAGAGTTCGAGACTGACTCTTAAGGATTATATGTGAGACAGGGCCGAGTATGGGTTCCTAGGGCCGGTGATGTACGCCAGTTGATCTTGGAGGATTCCCATAAGTCCCGCCTTGCTATTCATCCTAGTAGTTCAAAGATGAATCAGGATCTCCGTGTGTTGTATTGGTGGCCCGGTATGAAACGGGATATAGCATAGTCTCTTGAGCGTTGTCTGACTTGCCTCCAGGTGAAGGCCGAGCACCAGAAGCCCCATGGCGGTTACAGCCGTTAGAGATTCCTCAGTGGAGTTGGGAGCATATCACGATGGACTTCGTTACGAAGTTACCGCGGACTCCACGTGGTTATGATGCGATATGGGTGATAGTAGATCGGCTCACGAAGACAGCGCATTTTCTGCCGATCCGGGAGACCTGTACGTTGGAGCAGCTCACTCGAGTTTATTTGTATGACATTATCTCCCGACATGGAGTTCCTGCCTCGATAGTTTCCGATAGAGACGCTCGATTCACGTCTACCTTCTAGCAGAGTCTACAGCGAGCGTTAGGTACTCGAGTCCAGATGAGTACTGCTTATCATCCCCAATCCGACGGCCAGTCTGAGCGTACGATCCAGACGATGGAAGATATGCTACGAGCTTATGTGGTGGATTTCGGTGGTAGTTGGGATTCACATCTGCCATTAGTTGAATTTTCTTATAATAACAGCTACCACTCCAGTATTAAGATGCCTCCGTTCGAAGCGTTATACGGTCGTAAGTGTCGTACTCCTGTGTGTTGGACAGAGGTGGGGGAGAAAGAGATTACAGACCCTGAGATCATTCAGCAGACTAGTGAGAAACCAATGCTCGATTTTAACAACAACAATGCACCGATTTATAAACAAAAAACCAACAAACCCATCAATTAGTTTTATGTAACTACAAGGTGTCTCTGATACCACTGAAGGGTTTAAACATATTTGTCGAAAAAACTTTAGCACAACGGAATAATAAAACGTTTAAACCATCCCGGACCATCTCGTATAAACATAAAACATAATCAACCATAGGGTGTTTAGGAAGCGTACCAGATTGTGTCATTACAATGAGCTTAACGTAAGGAAAGACTTTAGGTGATCCACACACACTTCATCGTTGAACCACGATGCTAGATATCGCAACGATATGATCGAAAAATCGAACCCGGGTGTGGGTTGCAAGCTTCGGCCGAGAGAGAACCGAAAGGGGGGAATAATTTTTTTCTACTAAAAAAACCATCCTCATGGTTTAACGCTTAACTCCTATTTATAACCCCTTTGTGATTATCTATAGGCTATAGATAATTACTAATATTAACTAAATAAATAATTCTAATAATATTCTATTATTTTATTAGCATTTATTAATAAAAGAAAAATTATAAATATTATCTAATAGCATTTACAGTTATCCTATAAGTATTATCCGTTCACAATATCAAATTACTAATTAGTCCCTTAACTTTCAATCGACTTAATCATTTATTATGTATGAAATGGTTTGGTGATGCACGTATGTGTGACCCTATAGTGACCTATGACACTGGATATGAATTTAATTGATATCGAGCATACAAAACCTTTCAATAAATATATATATATATGTGTGTGTGTGTGTGTGTGTGTGTGTGTGGCAATTGCTTATTTTTATCTTCCTTATAAACTTTTTTATTATTTTATATTTACTATTATATTAATTCATATATTACATGAGTTGATCCAAAAAAATAATATTTAAAACTTTGTTATACTTTTAATATAGTTGATAATAACTATTTTCACTTATTATGCTATTATAAATAATTCTAATAATATATAACTATGATATTATGTTTATTCAATACATTTTAAAATATTTAAATTATTCATTATATTGTATTTTCTAAATATAGAAGTGTATTTTAAAACTAATTGACAGGATCAAAATCACCACCTAAGATTAACTGGTTTGAATCAATCAGAGTATAAAACCAATAACCTTGTATTGAATCAAAGTCCAATTAAGAAGTTTGTGAAATAACACTTAACTGTTTTATGAAAAGCTTTCAAAACAAATAACACATAAATATAATCAAAAAATCAAATCTTTTTTATTGCCAAACTCACTGATTACAATCACCTCTAATCTGTTTGATTAGACGAAGAACACAGACTGTTCTTAGGGTTTTACAACCTTAGAGGCTTATGAAAACTTAACAAGAAAGCAAATTACAACTGAATCAAAACATGTACGTGCAGGCATACAATAGAAAAACCTATTCTATCTATATATAAAGCCTTCTGATTTGTTTCCTTGAGGAACTCTGATTTCTTCTGGTGGTATATATGCTTGAATCTTCAAATATAAATCTTCGCCTGAATTTCAGCATTTTCTGTTTTTTAACTGTTGAGCAGCTTGAGCTTTATCTGATGAGCAGCTTGAACTTGAGCAGCTTGAGCTTTTGCACTGGGAGCTTGAACTTTTGAACTAGCAGCTCGAACTTACTCAACTAACAGCTTGAACTTTGTATTTACACAGAAAATCTACTAACAGTTTAAGAAATCTAACTAACAGCTTTACATACTTAGAATATTTCCCAACAATCTCCCCCTAACTTAAATTCTTTACACAAGACTTAAGTTTTTGTACAAATAAGGAAATAAAACAAAGTAAAACTGTAATCTACAAACTAAGGCATCCAAAAACTTACAGTTGTGAAAGTTTCTGCTTTATTGCCTTTATGAAATCTCTTTTCATCTCTTCTTTATCACAGTAAATCTTTACAGAGCTTATTTGGAGTAACCATGCTTTTGGTAGATCAAAGAATTCAAAATTGAAGAACATGCTGGATCCGTTTGCAAATTTGAGTCTATATGTCTTTGATTTCACATACAGATCAACTTGTACAATCTTCATATCCTTGGCAGCTTCTATATCTCTTCTGATAGATTCTGGGTCAAAAATGCTTTTTAGATCTATTACACTTTGCTTAACCCAAACAAGTGGAGACCTAGACTGACTAACAGTTCCAATACGATGCATTTATGTCAGCTCATTTCTGGTCATCCTTTGTACTAGGTGAACTATGCTCTTGTATTCTTCCTCAGGACCAGCTTCTCTTTTGACTACAAAGTGATATCTTAAATCAATGTCATCCATTGACTTAGCATACCAGTAGGTGATTGGAGGCTTGGAGAAGTCATGCTGATCGAGGGTCTTTTCAATTTCCATTACCTTTTGCAACTAATGTTCAAACAGCACTCTTTTCACCTGATCAAGCTTTGCTTGTTGAATAGCTTCAGATTGAGGATCATTAGCAACAGTTTGAACAGGAGGAGAATTACTGACACCAGCTTGAACTGGTTCTTGTTGGCTTTGGACTTGTTGGGAGACTTTGGCCGCCTTTTGGCTTTCCATTTCTTTGTCATGTAAGTCTTGCAGCTTTTTTGTTGGCCATGACTGAGCCATTATTTTTGGAATTCCAGCGGAGGCAGAGAAGTTTATCAAAAAATTTTCTGTGTTCTGCCTTTGAATGCCCTGTTGGCATTTTCCTTTTCTTCTGATTTTGCTTGACCACAAACCCTCTTAGATAATCACCTAAGGTTTCATCATCTTTCATTTGAGCATGGGTTTGCTGGTCTAAGAGATCATCCTGTTCCTCTGCTAACTATCTTGCAAATTCAGCATCATGAGCAACCTGGGCTTCTTTAGAAGAAAATTTAAGCTTTGGAGATTCAACAAGAATGCCTTTGCCCTTATCTTTGGAGACTGCTGCTGTGGATTGGACTATACTGACAGGAGCATGAGTTCCTTCTCTGATAACAACTCCAGTTGTTCTGATTGGGGCAGCTTGAGTTTCTACAGTAACAGCTTGAGTGGCTGTTGGAACTGTTAACCTAGAATCTGGGACTGTTGGAGCAGAGGTTGAAGTTGTTTGGACTGGAGTAGGGATCTCTTGATTCTCCCCCTTTTTGGATGCATTGGTTTGGCCAGGAGGACCTACAACCTTTGCAATTAGGGTTCAAACCATCTTCTCAAGTTGAATAATCTTATTTCCACATAGGGTGAACCCTTGATGAAAATAATCCATTCTTTGATGTTGAGCTGCTATAGTCTGTTGCATTGCTATGATTTGTGCCCCATGTGTAGCAATAAGGGACTTGTAATGTTCCAATATGGCTACAACAGGTTTCAGCTGGGGATCCGTCAATATCATGAGTTGCAGAGTAGCCTCAAGATCATCAAATGATGGTGGTATTTGAGATCTATCACTGGCATGAATTCCAGAAGTAGAAACATCTGGGCCCCTTTGTTCTTGGTACTGGGGACTTCCAGAAGGTGCTTGCACACCCTCTGTTGCCGTGGGTGTGGTCTTAGATATGTTGACACTGGCCTGTGCCTCTTGTGTAGAGACATTAGTAGTGTCAGCCACAAACCCCATATGGACATCCTCTGATGGAATGTCCACCTCCAAATTGAGGGTGGGAGTGTCCTCAGTGGGTTCCCTTTGGATATTCTGTGCAGAAGTGTCCTTCTGCACAGGGATATTTGGCTCTGGTGAGAGGGCTGAGGAGGAAGGAGCTACTGAGACCCTTTGTCTTTTGTATTGTATGAGAGGGGGAGTGGGGATGTAGGTGTGTTAGAAGGAGCAGAAGGAATATTTGTATCATGAGGAGTGGGTTGGGGTCCTGGGGGTGAAGCAGTGATGGATGGCTGAGCATGCTCAGGACCCTCTCCTCTATTTTGTTGGATTGATGCCCATCATTGCAGAAGGCAATGGGACATCTACATTCAGAAAATTGGCACTAGGTTTTAAAAGTCTTTATATTGACGGTAAAGAGTGCCTATGGGAAACATGTATCCTTTTATGTATATTAAAATTGTTGCAAGATCTTGCAATTATTTCAGCCAAATATCGTGGATACATAAAAAATTTCCCATTCTTTAGGGCATGATGCCTCAACATCCCCTGAAAAATCATGTTAGAAAAATTGAACTGTTGGCCTGTTGATAAACACACTAAAGCAGTGGCAATGTTTCAGGAAAACTCAGACCAACCAGTTCTTTTGGGACTTATACATTGTTGAATGATATGCACAAGATATTTCCACTTAGGGGCAAAATATGCTTTAAAGAAAGTAAACGAATCAGTAGGGCCCCTATACCCTATTGCAAAAAGTCCTTCATGTAAGGCAGTAAGGGACAAATCTGTTATACCTGAGGCATCTTGAAGATGCAAATGTTGACGTATGGTCTCCACAGTAATGGAAATAGGATTGCCATCGATTGTGGAGGCAAAAGAAGTGACTCCATTGACGGTCTTGACTTTGGCAGATTTCCAGAATTGTTCTATATGAGACACATAGATGGTGGGATTTACAGTGAGGGCATGATGGATATGGGAACTTCGAAGGAAGTCCATCATGTCGTGGAATTGTTGAAGGTCAGTATGTTTGAGAGAGTAGGGGAGACAGTTATGTTCTTTGACAAACTCCATTGAAGATCAAATCGATGATTTAGTGTTTGACAGATTTGCGTGTGAATCGCTCAGAGAGAAAGAAAAGATCGTGGAAGATATTTTTGCAACTGGTAGTTACAATTGAACGAAACTGGGACCTTTAAAGGTTTGGGCATTTCGAAAATATCTAATCCCGCGCACACTTATAAGAAATTACAGAATTACCCTGCACACTTTGACAGATATAGTGAAAACAACTAACAGTCCGAGTGAAATGAACTAGCAGCTTGAGAAGAGATTCAAGCTGTTAGTTGAAAATTAAGCATATTCGTATGAAACAGTGTCTCCCCCTTAATCAAGCATATGAAACAAATATATTCTTCATAAAATAAGCGAAGATAATGAATAACAAATTAATCCATATTAACCATACCAATATTTGACACTAGGAAGGTGAATCTTCCTACATCAAATGGTTTTGTAAATAGATCAGCTGTATGAATTTTTGTAACTTGGATTAATTTCTTCTCATTACAATCTCTTATAAAATGATATCTAATGTCTATGTGCTTGGTTTTGGGAAATTTCACTGGATTTTGTGCAATGCCTATTGCACTTGAATTGCCAATGTAAATAGGAGTAGATAGAAAGTTAATACCATAGTCTCTCAGTTGATTATGAATCCACATCACTTGGGAGCAGCTGCTACATATTTCTGCTTCAGTAGATGAGGTGGAAACAGTTGTTTGCTTTTTGCACTGCCAAGAGACCAGTCTTGCTCCTAGATATTGACATCCACCAGTTGTGGATTTTCTGTCAATGTTGCAACCTCCATAGTCACTGTCAGAGTAGGCTGTTAGTTCAAGAGGAGAGTCTTTAGGATACCATAGTCCGAACTGTGGTTGACCCTTGAGGTATCTAAAAGTTCTCTTAACAGTAAACAGATGTGAGTCCTTTGGAGCAGATTAAACCTGGCCCAGACACAAATAACAAACATTATATCAGGTCTAGAAGATGTGAGGTACATTAGTGAACCTATCAAGGATCTGTATAGGTGAATGTCCACATCTACTCCATCTTTTTCAGCATCAAGCTGCTTGTGAGTGTCCATTGGAGTACTAGCAACTTTGGTATCTTTGTAACCAAACTTTTCCAGAATGTCATTAACATACTTTGATTGACTTATAAAAGTCTTGTGGGCTTCTGCTTGACCTGCAATCCTAGAAAGAAGGTGAGTTCTCCCATTGAACTCATTTGAAACTTTTTGTGCATCAATGTCTCAAACTCTTTGCACAGACTGTCATTTGTGGATCCAAAGATGATATCATCAACATAGATCTGAACAAGCAAAATCTCAGATTTGATGGACTTTGTGAACAATGTTTTGTATAGAGTACCTCTCTTGAATCCATTTTGTAGAAGGTATGATGACAGAGTGTCATACCATGCTCTTGGGGCTTGATGGAGTCCATAGAGAGTTTTGACTAATTTGTAGACTCTGTCTGGATACTTATAGTCCTCAAATCCAGGGGGTTGACACACATAGACCTCTTCTTCGATTGTACCATACAGGAATACAGATTTCACATCCATTTGGTACACTTTAAATCCTTTGAAGCTAGCATAAGCTAGGAACAGTCTGATGGCTTCTATCCTTGCTACTGGTGCAAAGACATCATCATAATCTATTCCTTCTTCTTAAGTGTATCCTTGTGCTACCAGTCTTGCTTTGTTTTTGATTACTATCCCTCTCTCAGCCTTCTTGTTTCTGAACACCCATCTTGTACCAATTGATCTCTTACCTCTAGGTAAGGCAACTAGAGTCCATACATTCTGAATCTTGAATTGCAGTAGTTCTTCCTGCATCGCCTCAATCCAAGATGGATCTTTCAAAGCCTCAGATGCCTTCTTAGGTTCTAATTGTGACATGAAACATGCATGTTCAAAGGCAGCTAGACTAAATTCAGGAACTGCTGATTCAGCATCAGTAGACTCTTTGTGAATCATTGTCCTTGTCTGTACAGGTGTACGTGGATCACCCATTATCTGGTTGAGAGATACTTGTGAACCCTGAGTGTGGGCTCTCTGTCTGTCTGAAATGATGTTCCTAGATTTGTATCATCTCCTTCAGGACCACTTGATGGTTCTGCTTCAGGAACAGCTTGACCCGAAGATGGGACTGTTTCCCTATTGGATGGAGCTGTTACCTCAGGACTTGGGATTGGCACTTCATAATCTAGATTTGTATCATGTTGAGCATCCAGTACCCCTGGTGGGTCACAAGATAGAAGTGGTAGAATAGTATACTCATCCCATTTATCAGAATCTTCAACAGTCTGAAACTTTGTGCCAACAACTTGAATATTTGTGTGACCAGCATAAGAATTTGTGTTGGCAGCTTCAACCCTGTTTTCATCAGTTTCTGCAGTATACTCAACAAAGCTCAGAGAATTTGTTAGTGAATCTAAATCAAACAACCAATCAGGACCAGTGCCTTTGACATTTGCAGTGTTAGTATTAAACTCAACATTGGCACTTTCTTCAATAGTTTTAGACACACTGTTATATACCCTATAGGCTTTGCTTTGAGTAGAGTATCCTACAAAGAAACCTTCTTCAGCCTTACTTTCAAACTTACCTAAGTGAGTTTTAGTGTGAAGAATAGTGCATGAACAGCCAAAAGACTTTAGAAAAGCTACTAGGGGAACTCTATGATGGAATAACTCATATGGAGTTTTCCCTTGTGATTGAACAACTTGAACCCTATTTAGCACATAACAGGCTGTATTGACTGCCTCTGCCCAAAAGGTCATTGGCAGTTTGGAATCAACTAGCATGGTTCTAGCAGCCTCAATTAAAGTTCTGTTCTTTCTTTCAGCTACATCATTTTGTTGTGGTGTTCTTGGTGCACTATATTGCCTTGCAATACCTTTAGACTCACGGGAACTGTTTAGGATATGATTTTTAAAAGCAGTTCCATCATTTGACCTGATCACTTAAACTGTTAAGTTGGATTGGTTTTCTATCTTAAGGATAATTGATTTAACTAGCTCAGCTGTTTCATCTTTAGTCCTAAGAAAGTAGACCCATGTAAATCTGGTGAAATCATCAACAATGACTAAACAGTAAGCTCTTTTATTCAAACTCAAAACAGATGTTGGACCAAAGAGATCCATATGAATAAGATGAAGAGCAGATGAGATTGAATTTACTTCATTGGTCTTGTGAGAAGTTTTGTGTTGTTTGCCTTTAAGGCATGCTACACAATGATCATCACAGATGAACTTCTTTTGTGGTAAACCTCTTACCAAATTCTTTTTGACTAAAATATTCATAGATTTGAAGTTCATGTGAAACATCCTTCTGTGCCAAAGAGCAGACTCATTAGATGATGCTTTGGATATCAAGCAGCTTAAAGTATTTGATTTGGATAAAAGATCTGTGTCCAAACAGTAGACATTGTCCTTTCTTGGTGTTCTATGTAGAACAAGATTTTCAGGTATTTTAAATTCTTTTGAAAGAACAATGCATTCAGAGTCTGTGAATAGAACAATATTTTGTTTATCACAGATTTGAGACACACTTAGTAAATTGTACTTCAGCTGTTCAACATACAAAACATCATTAAAGATCATATTGCTTGCTTTGACAGTACCTTTACCTGTTACCTTACCTCCCTTGGAATTTCCTCCAAATGCAACAAATCCTCTTTCAAAGCCTTTGAAATTTGACAAGCATTCAGAATTGTCTGTCATGTGCCTAGAGCATCCACTATCCAAATGCCATGTTGTTTTATGTTGTGACCTGTGGGTGCCCTGCACAAATAAAAGCTTAGTTAGTAGTGGAGTAAACCCAAACCAAGTTGGTTTTGGGTTGTCCTTGTGCATTGACATAACTAAACACTGTTTTTGACTTTTTATACTTAGTGAGATCCACTGGTGGATTCTGTGAAGAATATTTAGTTATGACATGAGGTATCCAGGTGTTCTTTCCAACCTTTTCATTAACAGTCTCAGATGATCCATTACCAGTTCCAGTTTTAGGCTTAGCAGTTTGAACTGAGTTTTTAGTGCTAACAGCTTCAGAGTTTGCACTACTAGTTCCAACTTTAGGCATAGCAGTCTCAACATTTGTATCAACAGTTTGATCTGAGTTTTTGCCTTTAACACACCATATCTGTTTAAAATTTGATTTGGATTTTGCCAAAACTTGTTTTTGGTGTGTAGAGTTGCTTTTGTTGACTTTTAAGAACCTGTGATCAACTATCTTCTTTGGAACTGGTGCAACAGGTGGTTTGGCCTTAGAATTCTTTGTGTTATGAACAAATGACTGTTTCTGAACCACAGTCTGTTTAGCAACAGATGGTTTATACAAACAATGCCTGGCCAAATGATTTTTTCTGCCCCAATGGAAACATGTTTTGACTGTTTTGATTGGAGAACCAGTTTTGTTTGACCATAACTGGTTCTTGTTCCTTTGATTTCCCCTTACCTGTTGTTGTGTGGGAAACTTTTGGACACCATGCTTTTGGCATGTGCAGATTGGAACAGTCTTACCCTTTTTATTAATTGTTGAGGAAGATGCAATGTTACAGTTAAAAGGTACAGATACATGTGGAACAGCATTGCATACACTCATATTCTCTTTTCCTTTCTTACTGAGGGTACGTGTTTCTATAGGTGCACTCATTGTTTTGGGTTCTCTCTCTACTTCTTTACACTCACAGCCTTCATCTGGAATCATTTCTTCTTTAGATTCAAGACTGGTTTCAAGGATAGGATCTACAGTTGTCATTGACTCATCTAATGGTTCATTAACAAGCCTATCAACAACTTCACTCATGGGATGAATGTATTTGTTGTTGTATGGGGGTGGAGTAGCTCTATATCCTATACCTTCTTTGGGATTGAGCTGAGATTTTACCCTATCTTTAAATTGAACTTCCATTAGGTGTTCCAGCTTTTGATTTGCCAGTTTAAAGTTTCCTAAATCTATAATGACAGATTCTATTTTCTTATTAGCATCTAACACCTTCTGTTCAGCCTCATCTAATTTCTTATTTAGGGACTCTATTTTCTTATTCATTTCCTTTTTCTCCCACTCATGATATGTTCTATCATGTCCCATTTGAATCTTATTATCCTTGTAGTCATTGATCTGTTTTTCAAGATCTTCTATGGCCTGCATGTACTCATATCGCCTTTCTTCCATCTTAGCTAGAGTTTTGCACATGCTCTCATTATGATCTCTGTACTTTTTAACCATATTTTTGCATGTTTGAGAGCAGAGTTTAGCATTTACCTCAGATGGTAGTTCAGTGGAAGTGACATTAGATGTTTCTGCCATGAGAGCTTGATTTTGAAACTCCTCTTCTGTCTGATCACTCCAGTCAAACACATTGTCTTCTTGAGAAACAAGTGCTTGTGATGATGAAGTTTGATTAGTTTGCTGGGGTCTTGGTGGCTGTTGACCATGAGATCTGCATTCTCTGGCAAAGTGTCCAAGCTTGTGGCATTTAAAGCATTCAACTTTTGATTTATCAAATGTTGGTTTGCCTTCTGGTCTGGCTTGAAAGTTTGGTCTGCTAGTTCTTTTCAGAAATCTTTTAGCCCTCATAGTCAACATAGCATGCTGCCATTTCAAGTCCATCTCTTCTAGTTCATCTGGATGGATTTGTTCTAAATCTTCAGCATTTAGAGCAAACGGTCCATCATTGGCAACAAAAGCTTCATAATGAACTTCAGTAGAGTTGCCATCAGCACCTGAAAAGGAATCACAAGAGTTAGATTTATCAGTTAATGTTGATGACAGCAGAGCAGTGTTATGATTGTAAGAAAATGATTTCTTTTTATTCTCAATCTCAGTTTCAAACACTCTCAGACTGTTGTAAAGGTCATCCAACTCTATTTCATCAAGAGTATCTTTTGTTCTCCATTGGGCAGCATAGACTGTCCACTCTTCACCAAGTGATCTAAGAAAGTTTCTATTTACTTCATCTTGATCTAAGCTGACTTTAGCACTCTCCAATTCACTGATCAGTTTATTAAACCTGTCAAACATTTGAGTAAGGTTTTCATTCTTGCCACCAGAAAAGTTTTCATACTGCTGTTTAAGAAGATCTTTTTGATTCCTTTTGGTGCTAGCATTGCCAGCAAATCTTTTCTCTAAAGCAACCCAAAGAGAATGAGCAGTATAGAATTTTTTAAACTGATGTTGATAAGCATTAGGAATGGCTATATGTAAGAGAGTAAGAGCTTTAACTTCATTCATTCTAGCCTTTCTTTCAAGTTCAGTTTTTGGAGGTGTTTTTATGGGCTTGCCCTCAGCATCTAGTTCAGGATCAACTACAGGAGGAAATTCAACAGCTTCCCATATGGCATAATCGATAAATTGAATGTGCTGTTTAATCCTGAGTTTCCACATCTCGAACTCAGTGGGTTTGAGCATAGGCACTTTGAGTCCTTGCCCAGATCCACTACTGCTATTATCTGGTTTGAGCATAGGCACTTTGAAAGCTTCTGACTTTGAAATCAAAGAAAAAACTAGTCTCTGATACCACTTGACAGGATCAAAATTACCACCTAAGATTAACTGGTTTGAATCAATCAGAGTATAAAACCAATAACCTTGTATTGAATCAAAGTCCAATTAAGAAGTTTGCGGAATAACACTTAACTGTTTTAAGAAAAGCTTTCAAAACAAATAACACATAAATATAATCAAAAAATCAAATCTTTTGTATTGCCAAACTCACTGATTACAATCACCTCTAATCTGTTTGATTAGACGAAGAACACAGACTGTTCTTAGGGTTTTACAACCTTAGAGGCTTATGAAAACTTAACCAGAAAGCAATAACAACTGAATCAAAACATGTACGTGCAGGCATACAATAGAAAAACCTATTCTATCTATATATAAAGCCTTCTGATTTGTTTCCTTGAGGAACTCTGATTTCTTCTGGTAGTAGATATGCTTGAATCTTCAAATATAAATCTTTTCCTGAATTTCAACACTTTTTATTTGTTAAACTGTTGAGCAGCTTTATCTGATGAGCAGCTTGAACTTGAGCAGCTTGAGCTTTTGCACTGGCAGCTTGAACTTTTGAACTAGCAGCTCGAACTTACTCAACTTACAGCTTGAACTTTGTATTTACACAGAAAATCTACTAACAATTTGAGAAATCTAACTAACAGCTTGACGTACTTAGAATATTTCCCAACACTAATTATTTTTTATTCTTTTATTATTTATCTAACATTAATTAGTTTACAAACTTAATAGAGTTATTTATAAAAAATAGTAGGGAAAATAAAATTTTAGATTAAGGAGAAAGCGACATATTACACTTAATGTTTTTATTTATTAATAAGTATAGATTTGAAGTTTAAAATTAAATTATATAATTTAAGATTATTTTAAGTTTAGACTTAAATAAGCTAAAAATTAAAAAACGTCAAATTATATAAATATATTGCTGACGAATCAGAGAGAAAATATATATAATATGTCATCATCTTGATCGTCAAAATTAAGTGAACTTTTAATATCAATCGTTTAAAATGTTAAAGTGTTAAAAGTGATCCTAAGGCCAGGGGTTCAACTTCCATTGTAGACAAAAGAATAGTTTTAAAAGTACGATTAATTTTTGATGCTTATTATTCTATGATTTTTGATTTTCGGTTAGCCAATTTCATTACTAAAATAAGTTCCAAAGTTTTCTATTTTTTTTACCACCAAACATAATAATCATCAAAATTCCTAGTTATAAATCAAATATATAATTTCCATAATTATTCATAAAACTAGCTACCAACTTTGAATATTATAATTTTCCCTTCGACAATTAAATTAATTTCTTCAATAATCCGTCTTGATTACCTCAAATACATAATCAACTAACTAACCAAAAATTACAATAACTTTTAATTCCTAGGATGTTACACCCATGCAATTCACTTTCATTTTGTGGGCTAATTTCATTGTTTTTTTTATTAAAATAAGTTGGGCTTTAATTGTATCCGTTTGATAAACACTTTTTATCAACGAATAAATTAGTTATTTGGTCATTTAAGATTAATGTGTCTAACTTGATTCATTGAGGCGGACCACTTAAAATATTTAATGAATTTAACTAATTAAGTTTTGTAAGGTCTTGAACTAACAGATCTATCTAGACGCGACACACACCAACGAGTGCGGAATCCTCGTTAGCAGCTTGACGAATATATCACACTCACGAAACACGGAGACTACCACGGCGTTGTACGATCGACCACGAACGAACCTACGCGATGATTCTCTCCGAAAACACACACAGATATCTGATAAACTCGAGATCGTCTTTTGCTAATTGCTCACACGAAATCTGCAAAAGTCTTATAATTATTCGAGTTAATCCCTAATTATAGTGATCCATTCGAGTTTGTCATGCCAAACTCAAAACAGGCCCAAGGCCCATTCGAATTTGTCCCCTTGACAAATTCGAATCTGCCTTATTCGAAGTTATACCAAATTCGAAATTGCCTTATGTGTAAATTCGAATATGCTCTAAATTCGAATTTCACAAGTCAAACTTCTATTTGAACATATGTTCTAACTTATGCTTGAATTAATCTTTGGACTTTATGTTTGAACTTCTTGTAATACATTACATCAAGTTCAAACATACAATCAATAACTATCAAACACATATAAACACATATATCAAACACTAGTTAATATTCAATACTTTGTAACATGACTTAGACAAAATGCTAATACAACTTAGACTGCTATCGTCACATAGGGTGTACCAACAGACTCCCCCTTGACGATAGTTTCTAACTATTTACAATTTGATTAAGTACTAGGTTTATTTAAACTACTGCCAGCACACAGGCCTTGCTCAACACAAACTTTAACTACATTCGGATACTTTCTAGCCTCGAACTCCATATGTGCATCACTCGAGATTTGATGAGTATGTAGAACTTGAAGGTCATCTTTCGAGAGATTAACTAGGTGCCGCGGATCGTATACTCTAAGAATTACTTTTTCTTAAAAGTCTTTTATTACCGCTTCACCTGTTTCACTTTCCACATACCACCAATTGAGATTATTCAAAACATTTTGTGGCATTGGCTTGAGAGGGACTTTCTTCAAACATCTAACTGGTTTATATTGAATTTTCATCCAAGGTCTACCAGTCAGAGGATCAATTCTGGTATTGTCCATTACTCGTTTGCCAATTCTCGGATTGAGCCTTTCAAACTTTCTCGACCTCCCTTCCTTTCTAATAATCTTAGCTATGATTTCAGCGTAAGGATCGTCGCCGATATTTATGAGCTCCTTCCATGCCAACGCCTTTATCTCAACCTTTGGCAAGGAGTTGAAATCTTTCAGTCTTCTTCTGAGATACTGGAGGCCATCCTTTCGTTTGATAATGAATAGCTGCAGTTCTCGATCAAAGAACCAGCTTAGAATATTTCCTGACAACTCTCCAGTACCAGGGACGCGCATCTTTTTCTTCAACTCTAACTCCTTATTCTTTGCCCTGAACCACAGCTTTCTCTTTTCTTCATTTGTAAGCTCTCTGGCAGGCTCTTCAGATGATGATTCAGCATTTAAAGCAACTTTGACCGCTTCGATGTCAATCATATTATTTCCTTCCGACACATATGTATCTGTGAACGGATTTCGTTGAACGATGATCTCATTCGCCTCATCTTCTTCATCAACATAGACCTCATCATCAGATTTCCAGTCTGTTATGTCTTCTGGCACGAACTCCCCTTCTTCCAGGTCTTCAACTTCATCCTCAAAATCAAAATCAAAATCTAAAGCCTCTTCCTCAATATTCATTAACGCTTCAATCATTTCATTCATGTCACTCTCAGTGACCTTTGAGGGACTGGCTTCTCCTCCAAAAAACACCAGCCTGACTAGGCTCCCCCTGAGCTTCAGCATATAGAGCAGCAGGAAAATCTACTGGCTCATGCTGTTCAGGTGCATTGGGATCATCGCCTTCATCATTTCTCCTTTGCTGCTCCTCCGGATCCCTACAGCTCGTCTCCCCCTGAGCCTTTAGATTTTTCAGTAATTGCTCAATAAGGGATCGCATTGATCAAATCTCAGCAGCTTGATCTGCAACGAAGGTTTTAAGCTCAAGATTTTCTTCTTCCATCTTTCCAACGGATTTCTGCAACACAACATTTTCCTTGTCAACACTCGTATTATGTGCCTGTATTTCACCGATTGGTTTTGTTAACTGAAAGATTTGGACTTGCTGGAAGTCAACCTTGCTCCTCAGCTCAGAAAACCTTTGATTATCCATGAAGATTGATGATGTGGATGGTATGGATTGGATGGGAGTGGGGATGATTGGTGGAGGAACGGATGTTTGAACAGGTGGTGGTGGCGGAATGGAGTCTGATGGTTGGGCGGTAGGTATTTCTGGCTCAGGAGAAGAGGCTGATGAAGCTCCCTGCATGAAGCGATGTCTCTTTGCTCTCTGCCTTGGTATCAAAGGAGTAAATTCCTCATCCTCAAAATCTGAGTCATCTGACTCCCTTGAAGCTCTTCTCCTTCTAACTCCTTCCTCAACCACCACTAATCTTGATCCATATGTCCCTATGTGAATGGACGGATCTGCGGTCACTGTGTTTGGGCCCTCAACTTCTATTTCTTCAGCTTCTTCTGACTCAAAATCAGAAGTTGACTCGGTTTCGCCTGCTGCTTCAGGTTGATAATCATCGATCTGCTTAAAAATATCAACTTCTCCGTCTGGAGGCTCTAAGAGATCTCCAATGAGTTCAGAAGTAATTGCCTCATTTGCATTAGGCCCGACTGCCCAAATTTCCTCCAAGGTCTCCCACCCGTGGATCAGATTCGGGTGCTGCACTTGACGGACCAGCTTCCTCTGGCTCCTGCATTCTGCTCTTCGAAGGCCTAGCAGCCTGATTTTGTCTCGCTGTCGGTCTTTGCCTCCTCCTCTGTTGCTGAGGCCTCGAATGTGGCGGTTGCTGTTGTTGCGGTTGCTGTGGAACTTGCATATCCCCTGCCCAGTTGGCACCTTCCCCTACTTGGAAATCTGGATTGACTACTGCACCAAGAAGTGGTGCCTCCACTGGCCTAGCTAATCTTCCTCGATGAGCTTGACAATCGGCAAAGATTCGTTTGTCAGTCACCGCAACACTTTGGATTTCATTCAGCTGTGGCAGGTTCGGTAGGAAATGTCTTATCAGCATCATTACGAATCTCGGATAAAGCAGAAATCTTTCTCGGTCCGGAGCTGTTATTTGTTGAACAAACTCTGTAAAGAACATCTCTGAGAAGCTAAATCTTTGATTGTAAACCAATGCTATCATCCCTGATTGAATCTTCGATACGATGTAATCGAATCCTGCTTTCTTGGCCGCAAAACATACCATAAAAACGTGAGCTAGGTATCGCCATTGCCCTATCAGCCCACTCTTCATGTAAGAAGACTTAGTCACATCCAAACTGTATCCCAAATCGCTAAATGCTGATTGCCTGATTGCTAATGGAAAGTCAATCGGCCCATTTTCCTGCTCTTGAGATCCTAACTGCAGTACTTGACGTAACATGTCAGCTGAAAACACTAGAGGGTGTCCAGCAACCCTCATCCTTAATACTGTTGGAGTAACAGTACAGTCTACTTGTAAATGATCCCAAAACTGACGAACATATGGGATGACTATCTGAATATTATGTGACAGAGCATATGCAATCCTTGATCCAACCAAAAAATCCACCATCTGGCGGTATGCTTGAGCCTCTGGAATCTCATGGTCCGGAGATATGACCATATTATGCTTTGGAACGAAAATTCTATCTGCCATGTCTGCACATTAAAGCATATAAGATATTAGAATTATTAAGATAGACATAAACTTGTTTAAATTCAGATTTGTTTTATTTTGAACTTGTATAAGTACAAAATCCAACACATATGAATTTCTACAAGTTTGATTTAAATTTTAAGCAAATAATTCGAATATAATAGTAAACTCGAATGACAAGTTCAAAACAACCATAGTTTCGAATTTAGTGGATGTTTCGAGTTTAATGACAAACTCGAAGCCAAATTCGAAGTTATGATCAAACTCGAAACAATGATCAAACTCGAACGTGTCGGTTTGAATAACAACAAAAATCCAAGATTTTAACCAATTTAGACTTAGAAAATTACATCCAATAGTCCTAATAGGTACTAATCAAAGATATTAGTTATCAATTTGACTTTTTACCGGTTCAAAGTTTGTTATTTTGAAATACAAACTTTCCACCATTAAAACTACAAAAATTTGTTAATTTTGGCTCAAATGGAGTCTAAAACCACCTAAATCTCGTACAATACAGTTGATTATACCTAGATTTGCTAGTAGTCTCGTACACAAACGGACAGAAATTCGACAAACAGTATGAAACTCGAAAATGGTAAACTCGAAGACAAAGTCGAAATCGCTCTCAGTAAACTCGAATGCTCAAAGTCGAATTTAAGTGATAATGACTTGTCACTGTTGACCTATTTATATCAACCACCCTCGAGTTTGTTATCTACTTTCGAATTTATCAGCAAATTCGAAGAACTGACCAAATTCGAATATATATTCGATTTTGGTTAAACTCGAATTTAACTTTGAAAATTTGAAAATTTCAAAAACCTTTGAATTAAATTCAACTTTTTCAACCTTTTCGTGTAATGGAATAAACTATGCCAAATCCTTTACCCTAAGTACAAGATTTTCACGCAATGTTTATTTTATTCAACTAGGAATGCACCCTAAGTAATTTTGACCTTTTTCCTAGGTAAAAGTAAAAATAAAAATAAAAATAAAATTTAAAAACAAAATAAACTAAGATAAATTAAAGTAAAAATTGTGAACAAAAATTAAACTTAGACTAAACTACATTATTTAAAATTTAGAACCTATACTAAACACTTAACAGAGTATTTTTGACGAGTATAGTCAAAGAAAGGTTCAATTAGATAGCGGCGTCAAATACACACTTTCAGTCCTTAAACTTTCACACTTAGGAATTTTTGATTCCTTTGATTGTTTGTCGTGACATACATTTCTAGCCGATTGTTGGTATTATTTCCCCTTTAAACATGTTACGTTTCGGAATATCCCTTGGCCATTTTATTTATCATGAAATTATCTTACGTGACTCATACATAGACATACTTTTATGATCAAGGCATACACACAATGATTATAACTTTTTGGTATTTGCAAACTTTCTTTAAAAGGCAAACATCGGACACAGGTCTGTAACAACAAAGTGTCTTAGTTTGTCTTAAGGTTTATTTTTAAAGCTAGCAAGACAGCGGTAATAGGTCTGTACCAACGTACAACAAAGCGACTTATCTTGCTAACTCGAATCAAAACAGAGGCAACAGGTCTGTACTTACGTACAACAGAGTTACTAGTTCTGACTCTCAACCCAGTATGATTTCTCTATTCTTTCCATTTTAATATGTATCTGATGTTGCTATACATCCCCAGAAAGTTTGCATACCTCATTTAGAATCAAAGTCTGTATGTCTCTAACATAAAAATTAAGACCGATTAGTCATACATCTAAGTCAGTGACACGTTTGACTTTTTCTTGAATATTTTATTAGCCTTGAGACTCCCTATATGTATTATGCCTACCAACATATCAAACTAGATAATGTATAACACTTAGAGGTTTAGGTGCATTATGCGTGAAAGCTAAACACTTAGAGCTTGTATTAACTATGCTAATTTTCGTCACTTTGAACCTATGCATCTAAGACTTTAACTCTTTTTCTGATATTCTCTTTTTTTGAACTTTTTATGGTTTTCTTTCTTTTTTCTTTTGTTTTTCATAAGTAAAAGTAAGAAAATATAATATCCTACTAACTTACTATACTAGGCTACTAAACTTACTATAAAAAGAGAGAAAGACTACTGCTATAAAGGGAAACAAAACTCTACTAAGGTCAACTCACTCTGGATTACGCATTCCATTTAGTTGAATCAAATACTCAAAACGTGACTTATCAAAAGCTTTGGTAAATAAATCAGCATTATTATCATCCGTTGCCACTTTTACCAGCTTGATTAAGTTCTTTTCAGCACAATCACATATAAAATGATGTCTTATGTCTATGTGCTTAGTTTTATTATGTTTAACTGGATTATTTGTTATGGCAATTGTTGACTGGTTATCTATCCTAATAAGAGTATGAGTATAAGTCAAACCGTAATCCCGCAATTGTTGTTGTATCCACAGAACCTGTGAACAGCAACTACCAGCAGCAACGTATTCGGCCTCGCACGTTGACACGGCTACCGAAGTCTGTTTCTTGCATTGCCAGGAAACGAGTCTCCCTCCTAGGAACTGACAACCTCCAGTTGTTGACTTGCGCGTCAAGCTACATCCTCCGTAGTCTAAATCAGTGAACGCCTCCAATTCCAGATCGCCCTCCGCGTGATACCAAAGTCCCAGCTTCGGTTTCGACTTGAGGTATCGTAGAATCCGCTTCACAGCTTTCATGTGCATCTCTTTTGAATTAGCTTGAAACCTAGCACAAATACAAACAGCAAACATAATATTAGGTCTTGAAGCAGTTAAATACATAAGTGACCCAATCATGGCCCGATATAACATCGGATCCACATCGGTATCACTTTCAGTACCCGGTCTGAGATTGTGATTCACATGAATCGGCGTGCTGAAATGAGCTGTCAGTTTTGTCCCTTCCATCCCGAAGCGCTCTAATATGTCGTAGACATTCTTCGTCTGATGGATAAACATCCCCTCCTTCTTTTGGTCAACTTACAAACCCGGAAAGAAATTCAACTCACCCATTGCACTCATCTCGAGTTTTGACTTCATCGCCTTTTCAAAATCCTTGCACATTTGCTCGTCTGATGATCCAAAGATGATATCATCGACGTACACTTGTACCAAGATGAAGTGTTCTCCTTTTCGCTTCATAAACAGCGTACTGTCTATCCTTCCTCTTTCAAACCCATTTTCTAACAGATGTTTGGATAGAGTCTCGTACCACGCCCTTGGTGCTTGATGCAGTCCATACAGAGCCTTATCTAATCGATATACTCTGTCTGGGTATTTTGGATCTGTAAACCCAGGCGGCTGTTCCACATACACCAGTTCCTTCACCTTCCCATAAAGGAAAGCACTCTTAACGTCTAGCTGATAAACCTTAAAGCCCTTGAAGGAAGCAAAAGCCAGAAACAAACAAATTGCTTCCAACCTTGCTACTGGCGCGAACACCTCATTGTAATCGATTCCTTCCTCTTGGTTGAAACCCTTTACAACTAACCTTCCTTTGTTGCACGTGACTATACCCCGATCGTCTCTTTTGGACTTAAAACCCCATTTGGTTCCTATTGCTATTTCCCCTCGAGGTAATGGAACTAACTCCCACACTTCTAGTTTCCTAAATTGAGACAGCTCTTCCTGCATCGCTTTAACACAAGAGTTATCTTTTAATGCCATTTGCACCTTTTTCGGCACTACTTGTGAGATGTAACAAGAATAGAGGCAGGTATGAAAGGCCTCGGAGTCATTTATTATCGACACCAACACAATGTTGTTATTTAAACTACTCCTAGTCCTCACACCCGCATTAGGATTTCCTATGATGCTTTTCTATAGGATGGTTCTTGTTGATCCTAGATGTCTCTATCTCGTCAACTCTCAGATTATCTCCTAAATTTGATCCTATTTCACCTAACGGGGGAACAACCTCAGACTCCACATTTTCTTCCTCGTGGACAGTTTCCTCAGAGTTGGAATCTGTTGTCTGATTTTCGTTTGTAGGTGCTTCAGAATCAGTAACTTCTAGAGATCGATCTTCAGTTGAAGTAGGCTCAGAAGTTGATTGAAAAGTGGTCCTCGGAAAGCTATGACCCTCGTCATTCATATTCAACGACGCCATGTCCTTTTCGATAGTACCTGCATTTTCATCCAAAGGAATGTTAAGTGACTCAAACAGTTTGTCATAGTCAAATATCCATTCCGGACCTGTTTGGGGTTCATGTGTATAACTTGTGACTTCAATGTTATACACAATCTCTACTGTACCATTAGATTTGTTAAAAACCCATTTGTTTGGTGAGTTCGGCACATAACCTAACAAGTATCCTTCGTCAGCCTTTTCACCAAACTTAGGTTGATTTTTTGTTCTCAATAATGTACATGGTACCCGTTTGTTTGTTCTCACTACGAAGTCGTTTAACCCTTGTTCCATATGAATTCTCCACTTGATCTAAGAACCCGATGAGCTTGGAAGTCGTCTCGTCCTTTGTACCTAGAAAGAAAACCCAAGAAAAACGTGAGTAATCGTCAGTAATAACTAAACACTACCAACTACCACCTATACTCCTTTTGTTGATTGGTCCGAAGAGGTCCATATGCAACAAATCGAATGTGGCAGCGATGGAGTTCTGAGTCTTGGACTTGTGTGCCTTCTTGTGTTGTTTTCCTTTCTTGCACGGTAGACACTTATCCTCGAACTGAAAACTCTTCATCGGAACACCTTGCACCAGTCCATTTTTTGTAATGTTGTTCATCTTTCTCAGGTGCAAGTCTGCCGTGCGTCTGTGCCATAAAACCGACTCTGTTTCTGAAGCTTTAGATAGCAAACAAATTGGTCCCATCGAAGATTCTGGCTTGTTCATGTCGAGTATGTACAAGTCATTCTTCCTTGGAGCCCTCATCAGTATCCACTCTTCAGGTATCTTGAACCCTGGTTTTAGCACCAACGCCTCTGTATCAGTGAACAACACTGAATTCTTTTTATCACAGATTTGAGATACACTAATGAGATTATGGACCAGTTTATCAACGTGATAAACTTGATCCAATTTGATCGGCCCATTAGTGACCACTCCAGTACCAGTGATATTTCCTCCCTTGTTGCCCGCGAATGATACAAAGCCCCGATTCCCTCCCTTGAAGTCTGTAAGTAGACTTCTTTCCCCTGTCATGTGCCCCGAGCACCCACTGTCGACGAACCATTTGTTGTTTAGACATGTGGTTATCTCCTGCACATTAAAGAAAATTGGTTAGTTATCACGGGGAACCCAAGCGATAACTGACTTGGTAATACCATTCTCGTCCACATACTTGAACTCTTTCAAATACCCATCTCTCCTTTCAGGTGACTTGGGTCTTTGAACTGGAGTCTGTTATGGTGCCGAGTGATTTAAGTTCACTCTTTGCCTTTGTGTAGGCATTTGCTATGGAGCTCTTGAATAATTACGATTATAATGCATTTCAGACTGGTATCCCTGAGCTCTACCCAGTGTTTGATGTCTAACAGGAGTGTGTGACCTAACAGGAGTGTAAGCTCTGCTAGGTGTTGTACTCCTATATTGTTGTCGCGGTCCAGACCTAGATTGATTAATGACTCGATTTGGTGAATTAGTCCTAATCACTTCTTTTGGTCCAACTTTCACCGGTGTTGGTTTCACAGCAGATTTTGGTGTAGCTTGCACAGTTTTCTCGTTATTTTGAGAACTACTGGTGCTTGCAACACTTGTAGAAGGCTTAACTTGTTCTGGCTTCCCTGTCTTAGGTGTATTGTCTACTTTCCTATGCGGACAGTTAGAAGCAACGTGCCCCCTTTCGTGACATCTAAAGCAAGACATTTTATCAATTGACTTTTTGTGCGTGCCCTTTGATTTAGTTGTCTCACTAGCGTCTGGGTTTTTTGGTTCAACTATAGCAACTGGTTCATCATCATGATCATTAAAGTCAATTTTGTGTTTTCCTACAGGTTTATCACTAGAGGATGGCACAAATTTAACTTCCTTAATCTTGACACTATTATCAGTCACTTTAGTTGCATTTTCTTTTGCAGGTTCAGACACTGGTTCCGGTATTTCCTCTAAGTCTACTGATTTCTCAGTTTTCTCCTGAGGTTGAGGTACATAGTTGTCATTAAAAGGTGGAGGACTCTCATGATATCCTAGACCTACAGGCTTTTTAGATTGACGCTGTGCATCTAAAATTTTCCATAGGTTAAGAGATGAGTTCCTAAACTTTTCAAGTTTACTATTTGCCTCTGCTACCTTTACCTTAGACTCAGCTAGCTCTATGTCTTTGGTTTTCAGCTCCTTGGTTAATGCCTCAACATGTTCATACATGAGTTCTAACCTAACACACTGTTCGCTCAGTTTGTCCTTTAGAACTATAACATCCTGTGCATCAACCTTAAGCTTATCCCTAAGATCTTGCTTTATATCTATTAGGCTAGCATTATCTGATTTTAGCGTTTCATTTTGAGCAGATATGGTTTGATGTGACTAGTACTAAATTTAACCTATCGTTAGATGTAGCACATAAAACACACAACTCATGGAAAAGAGAAAAGTTCAGACTTAACTTTGTATGATATGATTCTACGTTGGCCATCTGAGCGGCAAACTCCAGAATTGTCTGATCATCTGACTTCGCTACCCAAATCGGACTGCTTCCATTCTGACTGTTGTCCCCTGTGATCTCCTCTGCCCCTTCACCTCCAGTCTCAGTCACTTCAGCCATAAAGGCTCTAGCGTTCGATTCAGGATGTGTACTCCAGTCATAAGTGTCGTCTAGCTGTCTGTCTGATGTGACATTAGATAACAACCCAGCTATATTCGCCTGACTGGATGAACTACTCGAAAGAGATCGCCCTTGCGATTGATTCGGATACTGTCCCTGTTGATTCTGATACTGTCCCTGGTGATTTTCTACCTTCGTTCTCTGACACTCTCTAGCGAAGTGTCCTAACCCTTGACAGTTGTAACATTTAACCTTGGACTTATCGAATCCAATCCTATTGTTACTCATATTCAGATTTCTTCCTGTCCTTTTGATGAACCTCTTAACTCTCTGAGTTATCACGGCCAGTTGCCATTGTAGATCCATCTCTTCAAGATCATCAGGGTCTACCTGATCGTAATCCTCATCCCAAAGTGCAGGATCGTTGATTTTGCCCTGAACGCAATTACCGTAAGCGGCCACAAATGAAGCCAACAGATTCAGATGGTCTTCAGCCGATTTTGCGCTAATAGGCATCTTAGAATATCCCGGAGATGTAGATGCCGGAGTAGCCTGATGCTGCTGTTCTTCTGTGAGTCTTCTGGCTCAGCTGGTGATGATGTTTCTCCCGAGAAGAAGGCTGTAGCTGTCTTCATTTCAGCTGCCACTGAAGGTTTTGATTTTCCGAAATACATTGTTGGATCTTGAACTTGATCATAATCCATTGCTTGCTTCAGTAACTCAAAATTATACGCCCTCAGCGTTCCCACAACATTCTCTAGAGTCAGAGTATAGTATTTGTCCTCATCATGCTTAATTAAGGCCACATACATCGCCCATTTGGCCGGTAAAGCATCCAGAAGCTTATTATTCTTCTAAGTGTCACTATACTCGATGTCATGACTGTCTAACTCAGTGAGCAGATGATAGAAACGCGTGATAGTGTCATCCAACTTTTCATCCTTCAATGCTTTGAAGATAGCAAACTGCTGCTTGAGCATTTCCATCTGTTTCCTTCTAACCCTCGGGTTACCCTCACACCGTTTTTCCAATGCCTCCCACAGCTCTTTTGGTGTCTTTTGATTACGCAAGGTGTGTAGTATGTCCTGAGGTAACGCCATTCTAATGATAGCGTATGCACGGTTTTCTGCTTCAAACAGCTTTTTATTGTCATCCTTCATTTTAGAATAAGGAACAACCTTTTGTCGTCCTTTGACCTCAGCTGTAGGTGGAATGTATCCCTCGTCGATACAAGTCCACATGCGCATATCATTAAATCGTGCGAAGTCGGCAAACCGATCCTTCCACCAGTAATAATCTTCAAGTTTCATCAACTTTGGCGGAGTATTTGCCTTTCCGACCACGTGATCCATCTCCAAAAACCGTTGTAGACTTGTCATTGTTTCAAAGATAATTGAATTTAAACTTAATTAATTTAATTCGAAATTAATTTAAATTAATTCTTTCGAATTTAGGTAAATTCGAATCTAATTAAATTTAAACCTATTTGGGATTAAATTCGAGTTAAGTTCTTAAATCCAATTAAAGTCGAAATTAATGACAAATTCGAAGGTCTCTAAACTCGAAAGTTTACTTAAATTCGAAACCCACCAAGAATTCGAATGTCCCAACAAACTCGAATGTCCCCTATTCGACTTTAGTGCAAAGTCGAAATCCAAAGTAAAATCGAAATGGCCAAAATCGAAACCACTTTTAGGAAACTCGAAAGGAGCGTATTTTGGTCAAACTCGAAAATGAGCAAAACCCTAATTTCTCCTTAACAAAGTCGAGCGCCGCAAATTCGAGAAACGGCTAATACCTCGAGTTTTTCACGTTTTTCAGATTAAATCAATATTTTTACAAGTAAAAATATTGATTTTGATTAAAAAAAAAACGTGAACTACAACAAAGTATTTCCCGGAATCCGATTTGATAAGCTCGAAACTCTGAATACTACGTGAGATTAACCGTCCAAAAGCGTCAAGAAACCTAGGATGTATCTTATGAACACGTAGAACACGAAGAACACCCCGTTGGCTCTCTTGTAAGGTCTTGAACTAACAGATCTATCTAGACGCGACACACACCAACGAGTGCGGAATCCTCGTTAGCGGCTTGACGAATATATCACACTCACGGAACACGGAGACTACCACGGCGTTGTACGATCGACCACGAACGAACCTACGCGATGATTCTCTCCGAAAACACACACGGATATCTGATAAACTCGAGATCGTCTTTTGCTAATTGCTCACACGAAATCTGCAAAAGTCTTATAATTATTCGAGTCAATCCCTAATTATAGTGATCCATTCGAGTTTGTCATGGGCCAAACTCGAAACAGGCCCAAGGCCCATTCGAATTTGTCCCCTTGACAAATTCGAATCTGCCTTATTCGAATTTATACCAAATTCGAATCTGCCTTATGTGTAAATTCGAATATGCTCTAAATTCGAATTTCACAAGTCAAACTTCTATTTGAACATATGTTCTAACTTATGATTGAATTAATCTTTGGACTTTATGTTTGAACTTCTTGTAATACATTACATCAAGTTCAAACATACAATCAATAACTATCAAACACATATAAACACATATATCAAACACTAGTTAATATTCAATACTTTGTAACATGACTTAGACAAAATGCTAATACAACTTAGACTGCTATCGTCACATAGGGTGTACCAACAAGTTTGGACCTTAAGATCTCTTTAATATATCTACGATTGTTTAATTAGTAACACTTTGATAGTTAAATAGTTTCTTGTTAAGTAAGTTAATATATTTGCTTAATTAAATTTGTGTTTAAGGGATGACCTAATAATAAAATTAATTTGGTGATTAACTAACTTTATATACAATGTGGTTAATAAGTTCAAGTTATTAATCTAATTAATTACCTCGATTGATTGGTGCAATTTAAAATGGGCTTACACCCAAAATTGTTTTTTTTTCTTCTACTTGTGCATATTTACATATATATTATTATGCTTACAAATATTGTTACTTTCTGGGTGATGACTTACTCCGGTTGTGGAGACATTATATTTCCGGTTGTGGAGACATTATATTTCAGGTAGAGCATGTAACGATAAGACTCCAGTGGGTGGTTCTCGAGGGATGTAGTCTTTCCAAAAGATATCTCGGGATTGCCACCCGACCATCAGGTGGAATTTCGCTCAAAGGTATCCCCAATGAAAGGTGTCACCAGATTTGTGAAGCGAGGGAAGTTATCTCCTCGATTTATCGGACCCTTTCGCATAATTGAGAAAGTTGGGAATCAGTCCTATCATTTGGACTTGCTAGAGGAACTATCAGGAGTTCACCAAGTCTTTCATGTGGGTTACCTAAGAAAACGTCTGGTGCCCGAGAGGGAACCGTCAACGGATCATTCGGAGATACAAGTAGATGAACGACTAAGATTTGTTGATGAGCCGGAGTGCATATTGGAGACTAAGATCAAGAAGCTCCGGAACAAGAAAATCAAAATGGTACTGGTGAAATGGAAACATCACAGGGGAGCTAACCACACTTGGGAGTCTGAAGAAGATATGAAGACCAAGTACCCAAGTTTATTTAGCGCAGGATGACTTCGCGGACGAAGTATAAGCGTGGTGGAGCCCCTGTTGTAACATCCCTAATTTAATTTACGTGTAATGAACAATTAAAGACTCAATTGATGTATTAATGGATTAATATTGCGATTAAGTGAATTCCGTTCACAAATTTAAATATGATAAATAATGATGAGAAGTCTTCATTGTTGTCTTTTGAGCAAGCATAATAATAAGGAACCATCATTAGTAATATGAACATCGATCGAAATTAAATACGATAATGATAATGAAAAATCATCATTGTTGTATTTTGAGCAAACATAATAATGAGGAACCGTCATGGTTAATGAAAATAAAATCTGAAGTATGGATTTTTTAACAGTTAAGGGGGTATTTTGCAATTAAAGCAAATTTAAAATAAAGGGGGGGGGGGGGGGGGGTGAGCATGTGTGATCGTTCACACATAACCTTGGAAAGAAGCCACCGTCTCTCTCTAAAAACCCAAGGCTCCTATCCTAGCTCCAAATCAAGAAGACAAAATTGTAGAAGTTAAAGGCTAAAAAGTTGGATTCATGCTACTAGGAAGGAACTATAATCATTGCAACCATCGATTTGAGGTAGAACTTACTCAAATTTTATGCATTTAGAGGTTTTGTGTTAGGTTTTTATGAAAACCGATTCAAAGATTCTTGTTAAGGATGTTAATGCATGTTGAATATTCAAGTAGAAATGTTAAAATCGAGTGTTATGGAAGCTATGTACCAAATTTCAGCTTCTGATTCAACCCCTAAGTATGATTTCAGATGTTGACTATGTGTTTTAATGTGTGTGTGTGTGTGTGTTCGACGAGCAGTAATAAAATGGTAAAAATGGGGTCTGATTTGGTACATAATATATTAAGTTGATGTTAATAAGTGTTAAAAAGGGGTATAATGGAGTTTGTAGGTGTTGGTATTGTCATTGATCCAGCAAAGATTGAGGCTATCCAGAATTGGGAATCACCACGCAATGCCTCAGAAATTCGTAGTTTCTTGGGATTGGATGGTTACTACCGCCGATTCATCAAGGATTTCTCCAAAATAGTTGTTCCGCTTACCAAGCTTACTCGTAAGAACATAACTTTCACTTGGGGGGAGGAACAACACATGGCTTTTGAAACCTTGAAGAAACTATTAATTGAAGAGCCAGTATTGGCCCTGCCTGAAAGAAATGAAGATTTCGTGGTCTATACTGATGCATCAGGCATGGGATTAGGAGCAATGTTGATGCAGCAAGGAAATGTCATAGCATATGCTTCTAGACAACTCAAGCCCCATGAGAAAGACTACTCCACTCACGACTTGGAATTAACTGCTGTGACATTTGCTCTAAAACTCTGGAGAGATTATCTGTATGGAACCAAATGTCAGCTCGACACTGACCATAAAAGTTTGAAGTATATATTCAGTCAGAAGGACTTGAATATGTGGCAACGCAGGTCCATGGAATTAATTAAGGATTACGATTGTGAAAGCCTATACCATCCGGGAAAAGCCAATGTGGTTGCTGATGCCTTAAGTAGAAAGGCTTACTGCAAAGCCTATTGTTACGCCCTAACTTCTACAATGCTGACTTCGACCATAATTGATAAAGTAAGCGCTGCTCAATTGCATGCGCTAAAGGAGGAGGATGTTAAAGATGAAAATGTCAGAATTCAGCTACTGTTATTGCAAGATGATGGAACCGGGTTGAAGGGTGTGTATGGAAGAATATGGGTTCCTAAGTTCGGAGGTATGCATGAAGAAATCCTTAAAGAAGCTCATCAATCAAAATTCTCAATTCACCCTGGAAGCACAAATTTGTACAATGATCTGAAGGTCGGTTATTGGTGGCCGGGGTTGAAAAGAAATGTTAGACAATATGTAGAGAGGTGCAGAAAGTGCAGATTAGTCAAAGTCGAGCATCAACATCCTTATGGTAGTATGCAACCTCTTCTGGAAGTGGGACCATATTACTCTGGATTTCATTACCAAGTTACCCAAGACTCGTCGTCAACATGATTCCATTTAGGTCATTGTTGACTGCTTAACCAAATCTGCACACTTCATACCCATTAGAGAAATCTATTCATTAGAACATCTGGCTCAAATCTACATGAATGAGATTGTCACAAAGCATGGTGTGACCAAATCTATTGTTTTAGACAAAGACAGTAGATTTACATCTAACTTCTGGGCAGCATTACAAAATGCTCTTGGTACTCGTATTGCTATGAGTACTGCTTATAGACCCCAATCAGACGACCAAAGTAAAAGGACAATTTTGACATTGGAAGATATGTTAAGGGCATGCATCATGGATCTAGGAGGTAACTGGGATGATCATCTTCTTTTAGTTGAGTTCTCCTACAATAAAAGTTACCATTCTACAATCAAGATGGCTTCGTTTGAATTCATGTATGGAAGGAAGTGTAGGACTCTAACTTGTTGAAGAGAAACAGGAGAAACCCCTATTGCTGGACCAGCTTTACTACAAGAAACCAACGAAAAGATTCAGCTAATCAGGCAATATATGAAAACGACTCAGGATCAACAAAAGAACTATCACGATCGCCGTCAAAAAGCTATTGAGTTTCAAAAAGGCGATTGGGTGTACTTAAAGGTATCCCCAATGAAAGGAGTCACCAGATTTGTGAAGCGAGGGAAGTTATCTCCTCGATTTATCGGACCCTTTCGCATAATTGAGAAAGTTGGGAATCAGTCCTATCATTTGGACTTGCTAGAGGAACTATCAGGAGTTTCCAAGTCTTTCATGTGGGTTACCTAAGAAAACGTCTGGTGCCCGAGAGGGAACCGTGGACGGATCATTCGGAGATACAAGTAGATGAATGACTAAGATTTGTTGATGAGCCGGAGTGCATATTGGAGACTAAGATCAAGAAGCTCCGGAACAAGAAAATCAAAATGGTTCTGGTGAAGTGGAAACATCACAGGGGAGCTAACCACACTTGGGAGTCTGAAGAAGATATGAAGACCAAGTACCCAAGTTTATTTAGCGCAGGATGACTTCGCGGACGAAGTATAAGCGTGGTGGAGCCCATGTTGTAACATCCCTAATTTAATTTACGTGTAATGAACAATTAAAGACTCAATTGATGTATTAATGGATTAATATTGCGATTAAGTGAATTCCGTTCACAAATTTAAATATGATAAATAATGATGAGAAGTCTTCATTGTTGTCTTTTGAGCAAGCATAATAATAAGGATCATCATTAGTAATATGAACATCGATCGAAATTAAATACGATAATGATAATGAAAAATCATCATTGTTGTCTTTTGAGCAAACATAATAATGAGGAACCGTCATGGTTAATGAAAATAAAATCCGAAGTATGGATTTTATAAACTTAAGGGGGTATTTTGCAATTAAAGAAAATTTAAAATAAAGGGCGGGGGGGGGGGGGGGGGGGGGGGGGGGGGGGGAGGGGGTGTGTGATCGTTCACACATAACCTTGGAAAGAAGCCACCGTCTCTCTCTAAAAACCCAAGGCTCCTATCCTAGCTCCAAATCAAGAACACAAAATTGTATAAGTTAAAGGCTGAAAAGTTGGATTCAAGCTACTAGGAAGGAACTATAATCATTGCAACCATCGATTTGAGGTAGAACTTACTCAAATTTTATGAATTTAGAGGTTTTGTGTTAGGTTTTTATGAAAACCAATTCATAGATTCTTGTTAAGGATGTTAATGCATGTTGAATATTCAAGTAGAAATGTTAAAATCGAGTGTTATGGAAGCTATGTACCAAATTTCAGCTTCTGATTCAACCCCTAAGTATGATTTCAGATGTTGACTATGTGTTTTAGTGTGTGTGTGTGTTCGACGAGCAGTAATAAAATGGTAAAAATGGGGTCTGATTTGGTACATAATATATTAAGTTGATGTTAATAAATGTTAAAAAGGGGTATAATGGAGTTTGTACCAATAGATTTCAATCACAGGACTAATATAAAATAACAGAATGAAATCTGGAAAATGATAAAAATTGCTAAGTATGAACTCGGGTCTGATGAACACATCTCAGATACATCCGAATTTCAGACCTAATGAATCTCGAATGAAACTTGAAGAGTCGTTAGTAAGGACACAAATTTCGGATCCCACTAGCATCCGAATTTCGGATGAATTATCCAGTTAAATAATAGTAATAGAAAATCTAAGGATGTAACAGAGGACCATCCGAATTTCGGGTTAAACCGAACTTCGGATGTGGTCTCAATTTCGGGTCACTTAAATAAGAAATTCAAAATTAAGTTTATGAAAACTCAATGATTTAATATTCATGCATACATTGACCGAACATGATCTTTGTGGAGTTGACTAACACACATTGATAAATTGTGGTAAAGCTTGTGTTGCCAAGTCTAAAAGCTTACCGGTATTGTGTAAGACCCTATGGTATCCTTCCAGGGCATCTTTTCTAAGTAAACCACTGTGAGTGATAGATTACTATTCAAATATTTATTGTCTTTGCATTCATATTGTTGGCATGTTCTTGTTGCTCATAACATATCATTTGGCACTCTTATATGATTTATTGTTATTGATGCACACTCGTACTTGACATGTTATAAACATGTAGTCTGCATTCATTTGAAAGTGCATCTTTTAATACATGTTTCAACATGATGATAATCTCATAATCCGGTGTGACCTGGGCTGAGGATTGACAGCAGGCCACTGTCGGAGACTGATCATCCCATATACTCATTCCAGCCAGGTTATACATCCCCGATCAAAACATTTGAACTGCCATGGAGACTTATGTCTCAGAAATCCATGCTTTCACTACATGATGAAAACTTGTTATCCGTGCCCTCCACACGAAGGGGCAAACATTGCCTGTATTCACTTTTGGTTTGTAAAGATATACTTGTTGAATGTGTAATCTATTATCTCACTATGCCATAGCTTACCGTTGAATTCCAATGTTTTCAGGCAAAGGTAAAGACGTTGTTGTGCCTTCTACATAAGCTATTATCCAGTTTTTCTGGTGATCTTCAGAAGCTAGCTACTTGGTAACTTGAAGATAATGTAGCTTTGGGGTTTGGGTATCGGTGATGTTTCAAATGATCAATGATGTTGTAATAGTTAGATCTGTATTCCGTAGACTTATAAACTTTTCATGGTTTAATGTCAATGATGATGCTTCTAATATATAAGCACCATTTCAATCTCTTTGTTCCTTAGCTTCTTAACTTTGGTGTCCAAAACACATTCCGGCTCTTCTACATATCGGAGCCTTTCATCTATCTGCAGCTCGGTATGATCGGCCCAATCTTCATTTCCAGTAGTAAAAGATCTCCTAAAGTTTCCCACATGAAACACCAGGTGTATTTTTTACATTTCCTTACGTAATTCCAAATGACATAACTGATTCCCAACTATTCTGTTATTCTAAATGAGCCAACACACCTCGGTGCCAGCTTGCCTCTTTTACAAAAATGAGTAACACCCGTCATCGGTGATAGTTTCAGATATTCCCAATCGTTTACCTCAAAGCTGATTGGTTTAGGTCTCCTATCATAATATTACTTCTGTCGATCCTGAGACGCTTATATGTTATGCTTCACTAGTCGTATCTTCTGATATATTTCTTGTAATAATGCAGGCTCAACAATCGAAGTCTCTTTAGTTTCGTTCCAACATGTAGGGATCCTACATGTCCTTCCGTACAAAGCTTTAAACGGTGTTTTCTTGATTGTGACATAATAATCCATTCACTTTAGCGGGATTCACCGAAATCCCAGCTCCAAAAATCACATACCCTAAACATTGAATCTGATGTAATCAAAACTCACACTTTGGGAATTTGGCATACAACTTTTCCTTTCTTAATAATCCCAGTAACTCCTTCAGGTGTATGGCATGCTCAGCTTCAGACTTAGAATATACTGGAATATCATCGATAATTACAATTACCGATTTTCCCAACATCGGTCTACAAACCTGTTCATAAGGTCCATGAAAGCAGCTGGGGCGTTGGTTAATCCAATGGCATAACCAAAAACTCGTAGTTCTCATAACTAGTCCTGAAAACCGTTTTCGGTACGTCCTCCTCTCGGACTTTCAACTGGTGATATCACGAACGTATGTCAATCTTTGAAAAATAACTAACCCCATGTAGCTGATCAAACAAATCGTCAATTCTTGGCAGCGGATACTTACTCCTCATGGTTAATTTGTTCAGCTCACAATAATCGATGTGCATTCTCATTGTGCCATCCTTATTCTTTACTAATTATATCGAGGCTCCCCATGGTGAAGAACTTGGTCGAATGAAGCCCTTATCCAACAACTCTTGAAGTTGTTTCATCATTTCTTGCATTTCGGTAGGTGCAAGACGATACGGAGAACAAGCTATTGGAGACAAGTCTTCCGGAAACACATCTAGGAATTCAGAAACAATAGGCACATCGACCACAATTTTCTTTTCAGCCTTGGCATCAATAACATATGCCAAATAAGACTCATAGCCCTTAGCAACCAGCTTTCAGGCCTTAACAAGGGTGAACAGATACGGATCCGCACTTCTCCAATCCCCGTATATGCAAATCTCTCGCCCCTCCGATGTAGTTATCTTTATCATTCTTTTCTTACAGACTAAGTGAGGTTCATTTTCGATCAACCAGTCCATTCCGACAATTACATCAAACTCATTGAACTCTATCAGGATTAAATCAAGATGACTCACACCATCTGTACATTTATCAAAACCATTTTTCTTAATGTTTAACTATTCATGGCAATTTCTTAGATATTCATGTCTGATTGCAATTCTAACTATTTTATTATCTTGCATTAATCCATGTTTCATATTATATCCATTCAATTTCTAAAACTCATTATGACATTTCTTTTTAAATTCAGTACTTTAAACATATCTGATAATCAGCATTATCATTAGGGGTGTTCAAAAACATCCGAATCCAAGGATCCGATCCGAAAACCCGAATTGAAATTATCCAAAAGTTCGGATTATCCGAAATTTCGGATTCGGATACAGATTTTCCGTAATTTCGGATTTTCGGAAATCCATTTCTAAAAAAATTTATATTTAAAATTTGACTAAAAATAATTATATTCTTTAATTTTATATGTATAATGTAGCTTTAACATAATTATAACTCATTTAAATATATCTTACCATCTTTTGACATGTTTTTTTTGTTGTTTGAAGTTGATAAAGTATGATATAATTTCGTTTACAACACATTTACTTTTTTATATATTAAAAGGTATATAGATTTGTATTATTTATATTTGAATTCATTTTATAATTTTAAGTTTCATTAAAAATTTGTTAGTTTCAGATAATCCGATATCCGATTTTCAGATAATCTGAAATTTCGGATATCCAAAATTCGGATATCTGAAAACCGGATACAAATTCGGATAGTAAAATTCATGTATCCGATTTTTGGATTATCCAAAATTCGGATATCCAAAAATCGAATAATCCGAAAATGAACACCCCTGATTATCATTGTCGGTGTTTCCATACCATACTGTCATTAAGTTTTTTGTAAATATATTAGCTACAATCATTGGTCATCCAAAAATCAAATTTTCATCTTATTAACACGTACTTTTAACTATTAGAGTGACACAATAATGCAGTTTTTCATTCTTCTCATAATTTGTATCCTTTCAGGCAGTCATGCAGATTACGTGAAACACTTTATGTTCATAGTCTGAATGCTCTTGTTATATTACTGAACCAATCCTGAGTTATGGTAACTCAAAACCTCCTTAGAATCTTGACCATGATATTAGGTTTTCTTTGCTTTATAATTATAATCCATCAGTACCAAAGTCCTTTTAAACTTTTTATATTGGATCAAATCACCATATCATTAAGTATGTTATCCTCATGAAGTGTTATATCCCCCTTTCGATTGATTATAGTTCACGTACATTTCTAACTTCATATCTCGCATTGTATATTCCAAATCTCATTCAAGATTAACACGAGTCATGTATTCTCATACCCTCGTTTACTTTGCCAATAATTCTTGGAATTACTTTCCTTATAAAAATCAATATTGAAACATTCTTTTTTTTCTAATCCAATTATATCATAATTCCCATGAGAAAATAGTATCATGTTGTTCTTAACTACAACCTTTTTAGATTAAAATAACAACACAATGTACCATGCAGTTTCTTTTAATAAAAGATAATGCTACTTTCTTTATGATAACCAAGACTAGTTGGTATCAATCTCTCAAACATATCATATATGATACTAATACAATTGGTTCCAATTCTTTAATCCATCATGGTCAAATTAAACTTTAATACAACTTCTATAATCATTCATAAATCTCAAGATATTTATAGTATCTTTTCCAATTCAAAGCTTCAGAATTCACCTTGGCCATTCATCTAATGCTTATTTATATACTCGATTATTCTCATTCACAAACATAATTATACTTATGTTAGCAATAGAGTTTAATATTACTCAAATTCATGTTAACTTCAAAACCATATAACTTCAACAAGGTAATACATGTAGAAACTTTATAGTACTCTTTCAGTTCCTCATTCAAGGTTTAAAAGTCATAACAATAGTCTCTGGGATCTCATCTCCTTTGTTGAACTTTCATTCTTAATTTCACCAAGCGACGTTAGAGCATGCTAATTCCTTGGTGGCAGTTTGCAAGTTCTGCTAAAATGTCCCACTTTTCCACATTTATAAGAAGCATCGGCCTTCCTTGAACATTCATCATCCTTATGTCCCAATTGGTTGTAACATCGACAACGTATTTTAGAAAGATTACACTTTCCACCGTGTCATTCACCACATCTTTTACATCTATTACGTTTATTTGTCCTTGATATTGAATACAGTCCATTATGTTCATATCCTCCATAATTTGTGATCCTTCTGATAACTATTTCTTCATGTTTAACATGAGGTACAATATCAGGCTCACCATATTGCGGACAAAACAACAATTTGATATGCTCCCAACTAACTGAAGTAATCAACTCTATTCCCAATTCTCCTTCCCAATAATTCCACCATTTCTTTGCTTTTCCAATCAATTGATCCTTAGCCAAATATACCATATACTCGTCCTTGCAATTCACCTCCGTAAAAATCCGTTCCATAATTGTAATCCATCTTTTCGATTTCTTAATTCTCAAAGATCTAGAAAATGTTAGTGGTTGCATGTCCTTGAATGATTTAGTTATATGCCCATATAATTTCCATCGATTCTGGTGTCATACTCAATCTTTTCCTTGCCCTTGCCTTTGTCTTCGTGCTCCGCTTTATTTTCGAAATCTATGTCATCCATAATAGAATTCCTTTCATGTTCCCTCTTTTCTTTTCTTTTGTCTTCCCTTCTTTTAGCTTTGGCCTCATCTCAAGCCCGAAATTGATCCTGTATCATTTTGTTTTGTTCTACCATTATTGATATCATCATTTCCCTTGTCTCTTGTGGTGTCATTCCTTCTACAGACATATTCTGAAATCTAAAACATATTAATCATTTAGTGATCACATCACATATTTAAGTACAACACTCGTTGTCTCGTATGAAAGTCAATTTCCTATAATTGCTAGATCACATCCTATCTTAGTTCAGAAAATCACTTATAATCACTACATATCATCACCTATGTTTGAGACCAAGACCTCCCGGACACTTGAATCTCAAACTACTGCTCTGATACCATAAGTTGTGACACCCTTGCCGCATTAACCACCATTACATTAACCAGGATTAAACACCACACATAATACATTAATGTTCTGAAATACTTAATACAATACAGGAAATTGAAACTACGTAATTAAAATACAAGTCATACACCCTATGGTGCTACAAGGTTCCAGACTAATCTCTACATACTCAATTTGAATTATTACAAACTGTAACATCCTCGGATTTATTTTAATGTATTTTGGTTAATTAAGTGGAAGATATATATTTAAGTTAAAATTTGAGCAATTATTATGTATTTGGGTTATTTAGAAGTTTGTTGTTATTTTAAGAAAATTTGAACTTTGAATTACTATTATGGAGTATTAAGATTATAAAAGTTATTAATGATAATTTTAAGATTAAATCAGTATTTTATGGAACCGGTTAGGTCGAGGGGTGAAATGTGCAAAGATGATTAAGTTGAATAAAAAGGGCAAAAAGGTTTCATTTGTCACCCTTACTCTCTCTCACTACTCTCTCTCTAGAATTTTCTCTCTACATCTCTCTAAGATATTTCACAAACCGACCGTCAAATTTCCGAGAATTATACGTCATCGGAAAGATATCGAGGAGTACAACAACAATCTACAAACGGATTTCTGATTTCGCACGAATTGAGGTAAGAATCGACCTTTTTAAGTTTATAGTTTCGGTTTTGAAGTAAACTAGAATTTGAATCTGTCATTTTATGTAAATTGGAGCTTGTTTTGCTTGAAATATTGCAAGATTATGATAGTATATGCATAATAGAATCGAATCTAGGTATCATACATGATATATCAGTGATTTTAGGCCTTAGAATGAAGGATTTAAGCTGAAATGATGAACAGACTCGAATATGCCAAGAACAGAGTCGAAATGCAAGAACAAACTCGAGTTTGGTGCTAGATTCGAGTGTGTACCATAAGATTCTAAGGGGGGGTTCGAATCTATGCCTAGATTCGAAGTGAGGTTCGAATCTATGCCATATGGTTCGAATCTAGTGATTAGATTCGAAGGTAAACCCATTAAATTCGAGTTTAATGCCTAAAATTGAGAATGCTACTCTCTAAACTCGAGTATTATGAATGAAACTCATAAACAACACATAAAATGATATAAAATATGCAAAGGACAAGATGTAAACTTGAAATGGGTTCAAACTTAGTTATGGTATGAATTTGGACATGTACCCGAAATGGGGGAAAATATCGCCAAACTTACGAAACTTGATTTTATGATTTAAACGGTTATTGATACGAAGTATTGTTGTAAATTAACATAACAGGTGCCTTGTGGTGTTGTTTAACCCACAGTGGGGTACTTGGCGGATCCGGTTGAAAGCCCGAAGAGAAATAAAAATTGGTTAAAGTTTAATTACGCACCCACTATGAGTACATATGATTTCGCATGTTTATATCTGCTTTATGATTGCTTTTGCTTACTGAGACATGTTGCTTCATTATTCGTTTGGAATTCTACTAACTTGCGTAAATTTGGATGCAAATTCTTATTTGATGCATGTCCGTTCGTTTGTTGTGCATCTATGATGGACCTGCGGGTCGCATCTGTTACTCTGATGTTACTACTCTATAAGACGCTGGAGTTGATCCCTCCAGGTCCGTAGGCAGTATGTCATCCCCGATGTTATGTTGGTCTCAGTAGTGTATTTTAAAAGACGAGTTGCGGGCTCGTAGAGCGACGGCTCTTGTGTGGTCGTACTTGGTGTACGTGGAGAGTGCACGACGTGCGTCGTCGGTGCTACTCTTTTAGGCATCATAAGGATTTATAAAATGCATAAATCTGTGTATTCACTAAGCATTCGCTTACCCCTCAGTTGACTTTACTTTTACAGGAAAGGGAAAGTCTACGGTCGGACCTTCTAGTTAGGTCGTTTGGAAGATTTGGGAGACTCATCACTATTTCATCGGTAATTTATGTTATGAGACAATGTTGTAATATTCTGGATGATTGTAATAATTGTATGGGTGTGTAGACTTAGACTTGGTACCTTATAGCACCGTAGGGTGTTTAACACTTGTTGCACTACTTTAATTATGTTTTTAATGCTTCCGCACTTAAATTAGGTTATCAGATCATTATTGTATTTATGTGTGATGATTAATCCAGGGTGTTTTGTAAATGGTGGTTGTTGTGGCAAGGGTGTCACACGAGATGGTATCAGAGCAGTTGTTTGAGATTCAAGTGTCCGTGAGGTCTTGATCTCAAACATTAGGTAATGATATGTAGTGGTTTAAGTAAAGATCTGAACTAAGATAGGTTATGATCTAGTAATTATAAGTGATTGACTATCATACGGGACAAATAAGTGGTGTCTTTAAATTAATGACATGTTACTAAACAAATTATATGTTTATAATTTCAGAACATGTCTGGAGGAATGACACCAGAAGAAACCAGAGAGATGATGCTAGCCATGATGGCTGAGCAGAACAAGATGATACAAGATCAGTTTCGGGCTCGAGATGAGGCCGAAGCTAAGAGAAGGGAGGATAAGAGAAAGAACAAGGAGAAGGAAGGGGGTAACAACGAGGAACGAGATGACAACATTGGGTCGTCTAACAAGCCCAAAGGTTGTCATTTCAAGGACTTCAAAGGAAATGGGGCCGTGGAGTTTAATGGACTGGGAGATGCTGTTGCCGCACTGGAATGGATAACAGCAACTGAACGAACATTCCGAATCAGCGACTGTGCTGAGAAGGACATGGTTCGTTATGCGACTGCTATGTTTACGAATGATGCAATCATGTGGTGGAACGCAATGGTGAATGCGTTGACATTGGAGAAGGTTTCTGATATGACTTGGGCTGAGTTCAAAGACCTATTCACTCAGCAGTACAGTCCGGTTGATGAGCGCCGGAGGTTGGAAGCAAAGTTTATGGCACTGGTACAGGGGACTAAGACGGTGTCCCAATATGCTGTAGAATTCACGAGGCTGAGCCTGTTTGCGCCTCATCAGGTGGATACGGAGGAAAGAAAGGTGACCAGATTTGAGGCTGGTCTGGATATTGAAATAAGGAGGGTTATGAGCAACGTCCGCTACCCTACATTTGCTGGCTTACTTGAGGCTGCCAGAAATGTAGAGCAGATTCTGATCATGTCGGGCTATTCTACTGGGTCTGCTGTTGTTTCTACCAACCCAACACAGCCGTCACCGCCGAAGCGCCAACGCGAGGGAGAATATTCTGGTTCTTCCCGGTCTTCACAGTACTCACCTCAGCAGTCGTATCGTCGACCATCTGGTTTTTCCGATCGTGGTCGTGCTCGTGCCTACTCCATCAACACCGAGCCGCGATATTGTAATAGATGTCACTTGGAACACTTCGGCAAGTGCACCAATGGACGTGCTTGTTTTTTTTGTGGTGAGTTGGGCCATTATCAGAGTGAGTTCCCAAGGAGGGGAGATGCTTGCCATAAATGTGGTGTATTGGGACACTACAGTAGGAATTGCAGAAAGTACGATCCAGCTGCTGCTGCTCCATCTACAACACGATCTTCGGGAGGTTCAAGCGGTGGATCAGTTAACCGAGGCCGGGGTCAGTCTCAAAGGGCACTTGCTCGTGCTTTTCAGATAACTGCAGAGGAGGCAAGGGAAAATCCGGAAGTCGTTACGGGTACGTTCATAGTTAACTCTATGCCAGCACGAGTTTTATTTGATTCGGGTGCCAATAGATCGTTTGTTTCTACTATGTTTGCACAAAGACTTGCCATGCCACTATCTAGATTATCTGCTGTTCTTGATATAGAAACTGCTAGCAACACTCTAGTAAAAGTAGATCATGTCTACCGTAACTGCACGTTAGTAATTGAAGATGTAGTCTTCAATTTGGACTTGATCCCTATAGAATTCAGTGAATTCGATGTGATAATCGGGATGGATTGGTTAATAGAGAATGAAGCCCAGATAGTGTGTAAGAACCGAATGATTAAGATAACTACTCCGGAGGGGCGTGAGATTTGCATCTACGGGGATAGGAGAAGTGGGGATCTGTGCTTACTGACCATTGCAAAAGCTCGAAAGCTTGTTGCAAAGGGGTGTGACGCCTATCTGGCATATGCTATTGATGCCAAGGCTGAAAAGAGAACGTTGGCCGACGTGCCTGTTGTTTCACAATTTCCGGATGTGTTTCCGGAAGACTTGTCTGGCGTGCCGCCTGATAGACAAGTTGAATTTCGAATTGACCTGATCCCGGGAGCTGCACCGGTAGCTCGTTCTCCTTATCGCCTCGCCCCAACCGAAATGAAAGAGATGATGACACAACTTCAGGAATTATTGGACAAGGGCTTCATTCGGCCGAGTTCATCGCCGTGGGGAGCTCCGGTGTTATTTGTTTAGAAGAAAGATGGCACCATGAGGATGTGCATCGATTACCGGGAGCTGAATAAGTTGACGATTAAGAACAAATATCCACTGCCGAGGATAGACGACTTGTTTGATCAATTACACGGGGCTAGTGTATTTTCTAAGATTGATCTGAGATCGGGATATCATCAACTGAAAGTAAGAGAAGAAGATGTACCGAAGACAGCTTTTAGAACTCGGTATGGGCATTACGAGTTTCTGGTCATGCCTTTCGGATTAACCAACGCCCCGGCAGTGTTTATGGATTTAATGAATAGAGTTTGCAGACCGATGTTGGATAAATCGGTAATTGTGTTTATCGATGATATTTTAGTATACTTTAAGTCTGAAGCCGAACATGCTGAACATCTGAGAGAACTGTTGGAATTGCTAAGGAAGAAAAGGTTGTACGCCAAGTTCTCAAAGTGCGAGTTTTGGCTACAACAGATACAGTTTCTAGGACATGTAATTTCTGGAGCTGGGATTTCGGTAGATCCAGCTAAGGTAGAAGCGATAAAGAACTGGGAACCGCCTCAATCAGCTACCGAAGTTAGAAGTTTTCTGGGACTGGCAGGGTATTATCGGAGATTTATCAAAGATTTTTCGAAGATTGCAGTTCCTTTAACTGCATTAACCAAGAAGAATGCACCGTTTATATGGGAAACTGTGCAACAGGAGGCCTTTGAGGTTCTGAAGAAAGCATTAAGCGAGGCTCCGATACTTGCCTTACCTGAAGGCAATGATGACTTTGTAGTTTATACCGATGCTTCGAGGTTAGGGTTAGGTGCTGTACTGATGCAGCGTGGAAAGGTAATCGCTTATGCCTCGAGACAGCTTAAGCAACACGAAAAGAACTATTCAACTCATGACTTGGAGTTGACTGCGGTAACATTTGCTTTGAAGTTATGGAGGCATTACCTTTACGGAACTAAGTGTCAACTGTACACGGACCATAAAAGTTTAAAGTATATCTTTAGTCAGAAGGAACTCAATATGAGGCAGAGACGATCAATGGAGCTAATAAAGGATTATGAGTGTGAAATCCTTTATCACCCCGGAAAGGCTAATGTAGTAGCCGATGCCTTGAGTCGGAAAGCTTATGCTAAGGATTTATGTTATATGATGACGTCTACAATGCTGACCTCCACGATAATTGATGATGTCAAGGCTGCTCAGGAAGAAGCCTTGAAAGATGAGAATATTGGTGTTGAGGATATTAGAGTACAAGTTAAGAACATGGAAACAAGTGAATCGGGACTGAAAGGGATATACGGGAGGATATGGGTGTCGAAGTTTGGTGGAATGAGACAAGTAATTATCGAAGAAGCACACCAGTCTAGGTTTTCTGTACATCCCGGAAGCACAAAGATGTATAATGATTTAAAGGCAGATTTTTGGTGGCCGGGACTGAAGAAGGACATAGGGCAATATGTAGAAAGATGCCGAACTTGTCGGTTGGTAAAGGCCGAGCATCAGCAACCGTACGGCAGTATGCAACCGCTTCCTATTCCGGAATGGAAGTGGGAGCATATTACTATGGATTTTGTTACAAAGCTGCCGAAGACTAAGCGACAACATGATGCAGTTTGGGTAATCGTGGATCGGTTAACTAAGTCGGCTCACTTTATTCCGATCCGTGAAAGTTATTCACTGGAGAAGTTAGCTCAGATCTATATGGACGAGATCGTTGCTAGGCATGGAGTGCCTAAGTCCATAGTGTCGGATAGAGATAGCCGATTTACTTCAAACTTTTGGTCGGCACTACAAGAAGGGTTAGGGACGAGAATAGCAATGAGTACGGCCTATCGTCCGCAAACCGATGGCCAAAGTGAACGAACGATCCTTACTTTAGAAGACATGATGAGAGCGTGTGTGTTAGATCTCGGTGGCAACTGGGATGATCACTTGCCACTAATAGAGTTTTCGTATAACAACAGTTACCATGCAACGATCAAGAAAGCGCCGTTTGAGGCTTTGTATGGAAGGAAATGTAGGACTCCTACATGTTGGAGAGAAACGGGTGAAATGCCGATTGCTGGGCCGGCGTTACTTCAAGAAACAAATGAAAAGATACAATTGATCAGGCAGAACATGAAGGCGGCCCAGGATCGTCAGAAAAGTTACTATGATCGGAGGCACAAACCGATCAATTTTGAAGTGAACAACTGGGTTTATTTGAAAGTATCACCCATGAGGGGTGTTACTCGTTTTGTAAAAAGGGGCAAGTTGGCTCCGAGATTCGTCGGACCCTTTAGGATTGTTGAAAAAGTTGGAAATCAGTCTTATCGGTTAGAACTGCCTGAAGAGATGTCAGGCATACATCCAGTATTTCACGTTGGGAATCTCCGAAAATCATTTAACACTGGAAATGAGGATTGGGCAGATCACACAGAGCTACAAGTTGATGAAAGGCTTCGATATGTGGAGGAGCCGGAGTGTGTATTGGATACTAAGATGAAGAAGTTGAGGAGCAAGGAGATAGAAATGGTGCTTATACGTTGGAAGCATCATAAAGGAGCAAATCATACATGGGAAACTAAGTCAGAAATGTTAAGAAAGTATCTGCAACTGTTTGAGTCCGAGTAACTTCGAGGACGAAGTTAAGCGTGGTGGAGCCCATGCTGTAACATCCTCGGATTTATTTTAATGTATTTTGGTTAATTAAGTGGAAGATATATATTTAAGTTAAAATTTGAGCAATTATTATGTATTTGGGTTATTTAGAAGTTTGTTGTTATTTTAAGAAAATTTGAACTTTGAATTACTATTATGGAGTATTAAGATTATAAAAGTTATTAATGATAATTTTAAGATTAAATCAGTATTTTATGGAACCGGTTAGGTCGAGGGGTGAAATGTGCAAAGATGATTAAGTTGAATAAAAAGGGCAAAAAGGTTTCATTTGTCACCCTTACTCTCTCTCACTACTCTCTCTCTAGAATTTTCTCTCTACATCTCTCTAAGATATTTCACAAACCGACCGTCAGATTTCCGAGAATTATACGTCATCGGAAAGATATCGAGGAGTACAACAACAATCTACAAACGGATTTCTGATTTCGCACGAATTGAGGTAAGAATCGACCTTTTTAAGTTTATAGTTTCGGTTTTGAAGTAAACTAGAATTCGAATCTGTCATTTTATGTAAATTAGAGCTTGTTTTGCTTGAAATATTGCAAGATTATGATAGTATATGCATAATAGAATCGAATCTAGGTATCATACATGATATATCAGTGATTTTAGGCCTTAGAATGAAGGATTTAAGCTGAAATGATGAACAGACTCGAATATGCCAAGAACAGAGTCGAAATGCAAGAACAAACTCGAGTTTGGTGCTAGATTCGAGTGTGTACCATTAGATTCTAAGGGGGGGTTCGAATCTATGCCTAGATTCGAAGTGAGGTTCGAATCTATGCCATAGGGTTCGAATCTATGCCATATGGTTCGAATCTAGTGATTAGATTCGAAGGTAAACCCATTAAATTCGAGTTTAATGCCTAAAATTGAGAATGCTACTCTCTAAACTCGAGTATTATGAATGAAACTCATAAACAACACATAAAATGATATAAAATATGCAAAGGACAAGATGTAAACTTGAAATGGGTTCAAACTTAGTTATGGTATGAATTTGGACATGTACCTGAAATGGGGGAAAATATCGCCAAACTTACGAAACTTGATTTTAGGATTTAAACGATTATTGATACGAAGTATTGTTGTAAATTAACATAACAGGTCCCTTGTGGTGTTGTTTAACCCACAGTGGGGTACTTGGCGGATCCGGTTGAAAGCCCGAAGAGAAATAAAAATTGGTTAAAGTTTAATTACGCACCCACTGTGAGTACATATGCTTTCGCATGTTTATATCTGCTTTATGATTGCTTTTGCTTACTGAGACATGTTGCTTCATTATTCGTTTGGAATTCTACTAACTTGCGTAAATTTGGATGCACATTCTTATTTGATGCATGTCCGTTCGTTTATTGTGCATCTATGATGGACCTGCGGGTCGCATCTGTTACTCTGATGTTACTGCTCTATAAGACGCTGGAGTTGATCCCTCCAGGTCCGTAGGCAGTATGTCATCCCCGATGTTATGTTGGTCTCAGTAGTGTATTTTAAAAGACGAGTTGCGGGCTCGTAGAGCGACGGCTCTTGTGTGGTCGTACTTGGTGTACGTGGAGAGTGCACGACGTGCGTCGTCGGTGCTACTCTTATAGGCATCATAAGGATTTATAAAATGCATAAATCTGTGTATTCACTAAGCATTCGCTTACCCCTCAGTTGACTTTATTTTTACAGGAAAGGGAAAGTCTAAGGCCGGACCTTCTAGTTAGGTCGTTTGGAAGATTTGGGAGACTCATCACTATTTCATCGGTAATTTATGTTATGAGACAATGTTGTAATATTCTGGATGATTGTAATAATTGTATGGGTGTGTAGACTTAGACTTGGTACCTTATAGCACCGTAGGGTGTTTAACACTTGTTGCACTACTTTAATTATGTTTTTAATGCTTCCGCACTTAAATTAGGTTATCAGATCATTATTGTATTTATGTGTGATGATTAATCCTGGGTGTTTTGTAAATGGTGGTTGTTGTGGCAAGGGTGTCACACAAACCATCCCAAATATTACAACGTTGTTTCCATATGTCAGTTACCGATTGAGTAGTAAAGAATCTTCCAAGGCTTCAAAATATGACCCAACTAGAAGGTCCAGCAATGGATTTTCCTTTTCCTGAAAATGTAGACAAACTTAGGGTAAGCAACGCTTAGTGAGTACAAAGATTGCACATTCTACAAGTCTTTATGCAGCACACAAGAGTAACACCGGTGACACATGTCGTATTCTCTCTTCGTACACGAAGTACGGAACTGATCCGCAGCTCCATCGAGCCATTGCTCGGCTTAAACCAACCATCTGAGGCGAATTATCATCGGGGATGTTACGATGCTCCTCGGGACCTCAGAGTGATCTGCTATAGGTCATATAACCTTGGTAACACCAGATTACAGATGCGGCCTACAAACCCATCAAGTTGATGCACAACAAAGAAACGAAACATGTAAAAATATGTATACAAGCAACAATGTGCACCAAAATACACGCAACTTAGTAGAATGCCAAATGAATAAAACACAACCTCAGCAGGCAACAACTAACATAAAACAAATGTAGACATATGCAATCATAAGTACTCACAGTGGATGTGTTAATTAACTTCAAGTTATATTATTTCTCTTCGGGCTTTCAACCGGAATTCACAAAGTACCCCACTGTGTGTTAGACAACAACACAAGGGACCTGTTACATTTCCATAGGAAAATACCATAAATGATTATTTAGTAATCATTCTCATCAAGTTTCATAATTTAAAGTGTTAATTCTTCGGATTCGCCATCCCGAATTCATATTTAAAACCCAATGTTTGGATTGTCATTATGTCCAAAGAACCCATCATTAAATGTCTAATTATAGTACAAAATTTATCTCAAATACCTACTTTTTAAACCAGAGATTCAGGTCATTTAAACCAGAACCGAGTTTCGCATGAATTGGGGCCGACTCGTCCCGACTCGCCGAGTCGAGGTCCGAATTTCGGATCCCGGCCGCATTTCGCTTGTACCCGAGAAATAACCCATAAATGACTTGACCCGAAATTGACCCATCCGAGTTCGGGTCCCATCCGAGTTCGGATCTCTACACTTAGCAATTTTTCCTGATCTTCAAGTTGTTCTTGGCGACTCACCGAGTTGCCTTAACCGACTCTCCGAGTCGACTTGCAGAACTGCAGTCGCAGCTACGGGTTTTTGCTTAAAAATTTGTTAAACTCCATTTCACTTACATGCAATTCATACAATTGATATATTATCATATATTGAGTGTTTCTAGTACATTTTCCCTATCAATAACGTTTATGTTCGTCCAGATTGAACCAAAAATGAGAAAACTTCTCAAGAACACAAAAACTTATAAAAATCAACATTTCTTTCCTTTCTGATCGATTCAATGAAGCATTCTTGTTTCTGATACTTCTGGGAACCTCAATAGATGTTTTCCAACTAAAATATCATACATGCAACAACAATCCATCAGATTCAAAATCCAAATTTTCATCTTTAACTCTCCAAAATAAAACCCCAAATGTAGAAATTACTTTCTTACCTTGATTCAGATTGAATACTTGATATATTAGCTTTGATTTACCAATTTCTTTCCAAGAATTTTGAATTTCAGAAGAATTCTTTAAGAGTGAGAGAGAGAGAGAGAGAGAGAGAGATTGTTTGGAAGTGAAGTGATTAAATGAGCAAATGAAAGACTAATAGTCTTTTTATTCATCATTTTCGGTAAATGACATAAGTGGCCCCTCCACTTATCTGATTTCATTAAGTAAAGTTTTTAATCTTTATTTTATCACCACTAACACTTTAAATTTCATCATACTTAACAATAATTCGAAATTCTAAAATTTCTTAATTACTTATCATAACAACCAACTTTAAAATTTCCGAATACAAAATTTTCATACATAATCCAACTTGATTACATTACATACAAAGTTTAAACTAATTATCCTAGATTACAATAATTTAAATCTAAGGATGTTACACACCACCACCACCACCAGCAAGTGAAAGGATCATTAAAATCAAACGGTGTTAGTGTAACATCCTGATGTTAAAATTTCTGTATTTGAGGTTTATTAGTTTAAAAATTTGTGATTTAAGTTGAATTGTATTTTTATCAAAGTTGGTTGCTATTTTAAAAATCTATGAAATTTGAGAATTAATAATCATCAATATGGAGGATTATGAATTATAAAAGTTAGTGATGATAAAACTAAGAATAAATCAGTATTATATGGAACCGGATAAGTTGAGGGTGAAATGTGCAAAAATGATGAAAGTTGAATAAAAAGGCTAAAAAGCCATTCATTTTTCATTTACACACACTCTCTCTCTACCTTCTCTCTAGATTTTCTCCCAAACCGACCGTCCGATTATCGAGTTCTATACGTCATCGGAAAGATCTCGAGGAGTACTACAGCAATCTACAGTTGCATTCGTGGTTGCGTACGAATTGAGGTAAGAATCGACCCTTTTAGGCTTTAACATTTTCGGTTTTGAAGTTATGCATTCGAGTTTGTCATTTATTTCACGAATTAAGCTAATTTGGCTTGAGTTTTAACTAGAATATGATAGAGTATGTGTAATAGAATCGAAACTAGGCTTAATGCATGTCATATTCGTGATTTTAGACTTGGAAATGTATGATTTAAGCTGTAAATGATGAACAAATTCGAGGATGCCAAAAACAAAGTCGAAATGCATGAACAAACTCGAAATGGAGCTAAAATCGAATTGGATATTCAACTTTAACCCCTAAAGTCGAGACTGGGTTCGAATTTAACCCATAAATTCGAGAAGGGTTCGAATTTAACCCTTAAATTCGAAGATGAAATTCGAATTTAGCCCCTAAATTCGAATGGGGTTCGAATTTAGCCCCTAAAATTCGAATTTGATGCCTAAAAATTGAAACCCACTCTCTAAACTCGAATATTTTGAATGAAACACATAGTCAACACATAAAATAAATTCCAAGTGTTGGAAATTCGGATGGGGGCCAGATTCGGATATGGCCCGAAGTTAGATTTTACCTTGGATCCGAAATGGGGATCAAATATTGCAAAACTTATAAATTTAAGGTTTTACGAAATTAAACAGTTATTGACGCGAGATATTGATGCAACTGACTTAACAGGTCCCTTGTGGTGTTGTTTAACCCACAGTGGGGTACTTTGTGGATCCGGTTGAAAGCCCGAGGAGAAATAATATTGATTAAAGATTAATTACGCACCCACTGTGAGTACATTAGATTTCGCATGTTTATATCTGTTTTATGTTAGCTTTGCCTGCTGAGACCTGTTGCTTCATTTATTATTTGGAACTCTACTAACTTGCGTAGATTTAGATGCACATTCATACTTGTTGCATGCCCGTTCGATTGTTGTGCATCTAGTGATGGACCGGTGGGTCGCATCAATTACTCTGATGTTACTGCGCTATATGACCTGGATCTGATCCCTCCGAGGTTCTGGTAGGCAGTATGTCATCCCCGATCGTACGTTTGTCTCAGATGGTATGTTTAATGCCGAGCTTTGGGCTCGAAGGGGGCTGCAGCTCTGGTTCCGTACTTGGTGTACGAAGAGGGTATACGATGTTTGTCATCGGTGTTACCCTTGGGGCTTCATAAAGATTTATAAAATGTGTAATCTGTGTATTCACTAAGCATTCGCTTATCTCTCAGTTGTTGTAATTTTACAGGAAAGGGAAAGTCTGCTGCCGGACCTTCTAGTTAGGTCGTGGGTGAAGTTTTTGGAAGATTCCTGCTACTAAATCGGTAATTATGTTGTGGGACAAATGTTATATTATGTTTGGGATGATTGTAATAAAGGTTTGAGTATGTAGACTTAGAAATGGTACCTTGTAGCACCGTAGGGTGTTTGACACTGTTTCGTTACCTTATTTATGTATTTTAATGCTTCCGCACTTAAACTAGGTTATCAGATCATTATGTTATTGTATGTTGGTGATTAATCCTGGGTGTTTGTAAATGGTGGTTGTTGTGGCAAGGGTGTCACACGAGATGGTATGAAAGCAGTAGTTTGAGATTCAAGTGTCCGTGAGGTCTTGGTCTCAAACATTAAGTGATGACATGTAGTGATACTAAGTAATGATCTGAACTAAGATAGGTTACGATCTAGTAATCATAGGAGATTGACTATCATATGGGGCAAATGGGTGGTGTCTTTAAATTAATGACATGTTACTAAACAAGTTATATGTTTATTATTTCAGAACATGTCTGGAGGAGGAATGACACCTGAAGAAACAAGGGAAATGATGCTAGCCATGATGGCTGAGCAGAACAAGATGATTCAGGATCAGTTTCGGGATCGAGATGAGGCCGAAGCTAAGAGAAGGGAGGATAAGAGAAAGAACAAGGAAAAGGAAGGGGGCAACAATGAAGAACAGGATGACAATACTGGGTCATCTAACAAACCCAGAGGCTGTCGTTTCAAGGATTTTAAAGGAAATGGTGCTATAGAGTTTAACGGACTGGGAGACGCTGTTGCCGCACTCGAATGGATAACAGCAACCGAACGAACATTCCGAATCAGCGATTGTGCTGAGAAGGACATGGTTCGGTATGCTACTGCTATGTTCACGAACGACGCAATCATGTGGTGGAATTCCATGGTTAATGCTTTAGCCTTGGAGAAAGTGGCTGTCATGACGTGGGCTAAGTTCACTGATTTGTTCACTCAGCAGTATTGTCCGGTTGATGAGCGCCGAAGGTTGGAAGCGAAGTTTATGGCGCTGATACAGGGGACTAAGACTGTGTCTCAGTATGTTGTAGAGTTCACGAGGCTGAGTCTGTTTGCGCCTCATCAAGTTGATACCGAAGAAAGGAAGGTGACCAGGTTCGAGGCTGGTCTGGATATTGAAATCTGAAGGGCTATGAGCAACGTTCGCTACCCTACATTTGCTGGTTTACTAGAGGCTGCCAGAAATGTAGAGCAAATTCTGATAATGTCGGGTTATTCTATTGGGTCTGCTGCTGCTTCCACCAACCCAACACAGCCGTCACCGCCGAAGCGCCAGCGTGAGGGAGGATACTCGGGATCTTCTCGTTCATCACAATATTCGCCTCAACAGTCTTATCGCCAACAGTCTGGGTCTTCTGGTCGTGCTCGTGCCTATTCCATCAACACCGAGCCGCAATATTGCAATAAGTGTCATCTAGAGCACTTTGGCAAGTGCACTAATGGACGTGCTTGCTTTTGCTGTGGAGAGCTGGGCCATTTTCAGAGTGAGTGCCCAAGGAAAGGAGATGCTTGCTATAAGTGTGGGGTGTGGGGACACTATAGTAGGAACTGTAGGAAGAATGCTCCAGCAGCTGCCGCTCCATCATCGACCCGATCATCGGGAGGATCTAGTGGTGGTTCAGTCAACCGCCGGAACCAGCCACAAAGGGCTCCGGCTCGTGCTTTTCAAATTACGGCAGAGGAGGCCAGGGAAAACCCGGAGGTGGTTACGGGTACGTTTATTGTAAATTCCTTACCTGCACGAGTTCTTTTTGATTCGGGTGCCAACCGCTCTTTCGTGTCTACTGTTTTTGTACAACGACTTGCTATGCCACTGTCTAAGTTGTCTGCTATACTTGATATTGAAACTGCTAGCAACACTCTAGTCAAGGTAGATCACGTATACCGTAATTGAACATTAGTAATTGAAGATGTAGTCTTCAATTTAGATCTGATTCCAATCGAATTCAGCGAGTTTGACGTGATAGTCGGTATGGACTGGTTGATTGAAATGAAGCCCACATAGTTTGTAAGAATCGTATGATAAAGATAACTACTCCGGAGGGGCGTGAGATATGTATATACGGGGATAGGAGAAGCGGGGATCTGTGTTTGCTGACTATTGCAAAAGCCCGAAAGCTTGTTGCAAAGGGGTGTGACGCTTACTTAGCATATGCAATTGATGCTAAGGCTGAGAAGAGGACTTTGGCCGATGTGCCTGTTGTTTCACAATTCCCGGATGTGTTTCCGGAAGACTTGTCTGGCGTGCCGCCTGAGAGACAAGTGGAGTTTAAAATTGACTTGATCCCTGGAGCTGCACCGGTAGCTCGTTCTCCTTATCGCCTTGCCCCAACCGAGATGAAAGAAATGATGACACAGCTTCAAGAGTTGTTGGACAAGGGCTTCATTCGACCGAGTTCATCACCGTGGAGAGCTCCGGTATTGTTTGTAAAGAAGAAGGATGGCACGATGAGAATGTGCATTGACTACCGGGAGCTGAATAAGTTGACTATTAAGAACAAGTATCCGTTGCCGAGGATAGACGATTTGTTCGATCAGTTACATGGGGCTAGTGTATTTTCTAAGGTTGATCTGAGGTCAGGATATCATCAATTGAAGGTTCGGGAGGAAGATGTGCCAAAGACAGCTTTCAGGACTCGGTATGGTCACTACGAGTTTCTGGTAATGCCTTTTGGGCTAACCAACGCCCCGACAGTGTTTATGGATCTAATGAATAGAGTGTGCAGACCGATGTTAGACAAGTCTGTAATAGTGTTTATTGATGACATTCTAGTGTACTCTAAGACTGAGGCTGAGCACGCGGATCACCTAAAGGAGTTATTGGAGTTGTTAAGAAAGGAAAGGTTGTATGCCAAGTTCTCAAAATGTGAGTTTTGGCTACAACAGATACAGTTTTTAGGACATGTGATTTCTGGAGCTGATTTCAGTAGATCCGGCTAATGTAGAAGCGATAAAGAATTGGGAGCAGCCTCGTTCAGCTACAGAAGTTAGGAGTTTTCTTGGACTGGCGGGCTACTATAGGAGGTTTATAAAGGACTTTTCAAAGATTGCAGTTCCTTTAACTGCATTGACAAAGAAGAATGCACCTTTTGTTTGGGAAACCGTGCAGCAAGAGGCGTTTGATATTTTGAAGAAGACGCTAAGTGAAGCGCCGATACTTGCTCTACCAGAGGGCAATGAGGAGTTTGTAGTATACACTGATGCATCGAGATTGGGATTAGGCGCTGTACTGATGCAGCGTGGAAAGGTTATAGCATATGCTTCAAGACAGTTGAAGCAGCATGAGAAGAATTATTCGACTCATGATTTGGAGTTGACCGCAGTTACATTTGCTCTGAAGTTATGGAGACACTATCTTTACGGGACTAAGTGTCAATTATACACGGACCATAAGAGTTTAAAGTACATCTTTAGTCAGAAGGAGCTCAATATGAGGCAGAGACGATCTATGGAACTTATAAAGGATTACAACTGTGAAATCCTTTATCACCCGGAAAAGGCTAACGTAGTAGCCGATGCTTTAAGTCGCAAAGCTTATGCAAAGGATTGCTACTATATGATGACGTCTACTATGTTAACGTCTACCATTATAAATGATGTTAAGGCCGCTCAGGAGGAAGCCTTGAAAGATGAGAATATTGGTGCTGAGGATATAAGGGCACAGATTAAAAATATGGAAACGAGCGAGTCAGGATTGAAAGGGATATACGGGAGGATATGGGTGCCGAAGTTTGGGGGTATGAGGGAGGTAATCATCGAAGAAGCACACCAGTCTAGGTTTTCTGTACATCCTGGAAGTACAAAGATGTACAACGAGCTGAAAGCAGACTTTTGGTGGCCGGGATTGAAAAAGGACATAGGCCAGTACGTGGAAAGATGTAGGACTTGCCGGCTTGTGAAAGCCGAACATCAGCAACCATACGGCAGTTTGCAACCGCTTCCCATTCCGGAATGGAAGTGGGAGCACATTACTATGGATTTCGTTACAAAATTGCCGAAGACTAGGCGACAACATGATGCTGTTTGGGTGATAGTTGACAGGTTGACTAAGTCCGCACATTTTATTCCGATAAGAGAAAGTTATTCATTAGAGAAGTTGGCTCAGATTTACATGGACGAGATCGTTTCTAGGCATGGGGTGCCTAAGTCCATTGTATCGGATCGAGATAGCCGATTTACTTCGAACTTCTGGTCGGCTTTGCAGGAAGGACTGGGTACAAGGATTGCTATGAGTACGGCTTATCGTCCGCAAACCGATGGCCAAAGTGAACGAACAATCCTTACCTTGGAAGATATGATGAGATCGTGTATATTGGATCTCGGTGGCAATTGGGACGATCATCTAACACTGATAGCGTTTTCATATAACAATTGCTATCACGCAACGATAAAGAAGGTGCCATTTGAGGCTTTATATGGGAGAAGGTGTAGGACTCCTACATGTTGGAGAGAAACTGGTGAAACGCCGATTGCTGGGCCGGCATTGCTTCAAGAAACAAACGAGAAGATACAGTTGATTAGACAGAACATGAAGGCGGCCCAGGATCGTCAGAAAAGTTACTACGATAGGAGGCACAAACCGATCAACTTTGAAATAAATGATTGGGTGTATCTAAAAGTGTCACCTATGAGGGGTGTTACACGATTTGTGAAGAGAGGAAAGTTGGCTCCGAGATTTGTCGGACCATTCAAGATAACCGAGAAAGTTGGAAACCAGTCTTATCGGTTAGAGTTGCCTGAAGGGATGTTGGGCATACACCCGGTGTTTCATGTTGGGAATCTTAGGAAGTCTTTTACTGCTGACAATGAAGATTGGGCTGACCACACTGAGCTGCGAGTTGATGAAAGGCTCTGATATGTTGAAGAGCCGGAGTGTGTGTTAGACATAAAGATGTAAAAGCTAAGAAGCAAGGAGATCGAAATGGTGCTTGTACGTTGGAAGCATCATAAGGGAGCGAATCATACATGGGAGACTAAGTCGGAAATGATGAAGAAGTATCCCCAATTATTTGAACCCAAGTAAAACTTCGAGGACGAAGTTTGAGCGTGGTGGAGCCCATGCTGTAACATCCTGATGTTAAAATTTCTGTATTCGAGGTTTATTAGTTTAAAATTTTGTGATTTAAGTTGAATTGTATTTTTATCAAAGTTGGTTGCTATTTTAAGAATCTATGAAATTTGAGGATTAATAATCATCAATATGGAGGATTATGAATTATAAAAGTTAGTGACGATAAAACTAAGAATAAATCAGTTATTATATGGAACCGGATAAGTTGAGGGTGAAATGTGCAAAAATGATGAAAGTTGAATAAAAAAGCTAAAAAGCCATTCATTTTTCATTTACACACACACTCTCTCTCTACCTTCTCTCTAGATTTTCTCCCAAACCGACCGTCCGATTATCGAGTTCTATACTTCATCCGAAAGATCTCGAGGAGTACTACAGCAATCTACGGTTGCATTCGTGGTTGCGTACGAATTGAGGTAAGAATCGACCCTTTTAGGCTTTAATATTTTCGGTTTTGAAGTTATGCATTGGAGTTTGTCATTTATTGCACGAATTAAGCTAATTTGGCTTGAGTTTTAACTAGAATATGATAGAGTGTGTGAAATAGAATCGAAACTAGGCTTAATGCATGTCATATTCGTGATTTTAGACTTGGAAATGTATGATTTAAGCTGTAAATGATGAACAAATTCGAGGATGCCAAAAACAAAGTCGAAATGCATGAACAAACTCGAAATGGAGCTAAAATCGAATTGGATATTCGACTTTAACCCCTAAAGTCGAGACTGGGTTTGAATTTAACCCATAAATTCGAGAAGGGTTCGAATTTAACCATTAAATTCGAAGATGAAATTCGAATTTAGCCCCTAAATTCGAATGGGGTTCGAATTTAGCCCCTAAAATTCGAATTTGATGCCTAAAAATTGAAACCCGCTCTCTAAACTCGAATATTTTGAATGAAACACATAGTCAACACATAAAATAAATTCCAAGTGTTGGAAATTCGGATGGGGGCCGGATTCGGATTATGGCCCGAAGTTAGATTTTACCTTGGATCCGAAATAGGGATCAAATATTGCAAAACTTATAAATTTAAGGTTTTACGAAATTAAACAGTTATTGACGCGAGATATTGATGCAACTGACTTAACAGGTCCCTTGTGGTGTTGTTTAACCCACAGTGGGGTACTTTGTGGATCCGGTTGAAAGCCCGAGGAGAAATAATATTGATTAAAGATTAATTACGTACCCGCTGTGAGTACATTAGATTTCGCATGTTTATATCTGTTTTATGTTAGCTTTGCCTGCTGAGACCTGTTGCTTCATTTATTATTTGGAACTCTACTAACTTGCGTAGATTTAGATGCACATTCATACTTGTTGCATGCCCGTTCGATTGTTGTGCATCTAGTGATGGACCGGTGGGTCGCATCAATTACTCTGATGTTACTGCGCTATATGACCTGGAGCTGATCCCTCCGTGGTTCTGGTAGGCAGTATGTCATCCCCGATCGTACGTTTGTCTCAGATGGTATGTTTAATGCCGAGCTTTGGGCTCGAAGGGGGCTGCGGCTCTGGTTCCGTACTTGGTGTACGAAGAGGGTATACGATGTTTGTCATCGGTGTTACCCTTAGGGCTTCATAAAGATTTATAAAATGCTTAATCTGTGTATTCACTAAGCATTCGCTTATCTCTCAGTTGTTGTAATTTTACAGGAAAGGGAAAGTCTGCTGCCGGACCTTCTAGTTAGGTCGTGGGTGAAGTTTTTGGAAGATTCCTGCTACTAAATCGGTAATTATGTTGTGGGACAAATGTTATATTATGTTTGGGATGATTGTAATAAAGGTTTGAGTATGTAGACTTAGAAATGGTACCTTGTAGCACCGTAGGGTGTTTGACACTGTTGCGTTACCTTATTTATGTATTTTAATGCTTCCGCACTTAAACTAGGTTATCAGATCATTATGTTATTGTATGTTGGTGATTAATCTTGGGTGTTTTGTAAATGGTGGTTGTTGTGACAAGGGTGTCACACGATATATATATATATATATATATATATATATATATATATATATATATATATATATATATATATATATATATATATATATATATATATATATATATATACACATACATTGATCTATTGAGATTATTATTTACAAAGAATACAAATGAAAGAAGGATTCTAATGAGATTGATGACCGTATAATCAAATATGAGACTTTGAGATTAAAGATCAACGACCGAACATTGAACTTATTGATCAAATGATTCAAAGACTAATAAATATCAGAAATGATATGAATAACAAGAATTGAGCAACAAGCAAAATGGCAAGCATCTAAAAGTCTGATATAAGTCAGATAGTGGTTCTAATCCACTACAGATTGTGAGCTACAGAGCCAGAGCCAGAAAGTGCAAATAACCAGTAACTGTGAGTTGTAGATTTTACTTTAACTGCAAATTATGTGAATTGAGACTTTTGTTGCATGATCCTGATTTTATTGGCATTCTGATCTTATTGAGCATATTGATAAATTGCCATGATTACTATGAATTGTTGAGCAGATCATTTATTCTTTTAGCTTCTATTTCATTGATGAGTCATTTGATTGTTAAGCTTAACTCCATCACTATTGCTCAGTGTTGGGTTAATGTTAGGCTTATGATGTGCTGATTAACGTGATGAAAGCACAGAGGGTAGCTAGAGCTGAGCATTCTGATGATACCCATATAGCAATTACTGGTAGCTAGCCCAGTACGTGGCTGATCCCCACTAATGATGCGTGTGTATGGAGTTATCATCATCTGAGCATTCCTTTGAATTTGTCTAAAAGTCTCAAGAGCAACAACAGTTTTATAACTGGGAGCTGAGCAAAGTCGCGCATCAAAAGAGCATTAATTGGCCAATGTCCCTTCGAGATTGAGCTGTGCATGAGCCTAGTGCAGTGCATAAGCAATAGAGCTGAGTCGTGCATGAGCCGAGTGCAGTGCATGTGCTTCCGCGTTCATAATTGCATGTTAAATGTGAAATTCTACATTCTCACTAAGCAAATAAGCTTACCCCGTTGTTGCATTATTTTTCAGGTAAAGGCAAAGGATTGGCTGGACCTAGTTCATAGGTCTTTGAAATAGCTTGAAGTGCTTTAGAACCTGTCCCAATACCTTGGTACTTGATTGAAGATTGAGCTTTGGGGTTTGGGATAGTTTATATTATGATGATTTGATGTTTTAGTCTAGAAGTTTGTGCCTTATACTTAAAATTTGTCTCTGATTGTAATTAACTTTAATTCCGCACTGTTAATTTTATCTTAGTTTCATGATTGATATTGCGTTGCTACTGGGCCTAGACTTGAGACCTTTGAGAAATCTTGGGTCTTACAGGATGGATGTTACAGTTAGGCACAAAAAGGCCTCAATCAAACCTGTTCTATATCTTAGGGGGAGATTTCCAATCAAACCTGTTTAATACACTTAAGGGTAGAAATTAAGGCTTTTTAATGCCTTATTGAAACCTGATAAGTGATTTGCAATATAAGCCCAAAGCTGCTTACACTGTTACATTCGTTGTAACCTGGCATATTGTCCAAGTTATCCTAAACTGTTGGACAGGTTTAGCATAAACTGTCTACGCTGTTCATATCTGTTGGACAGCTTTGACCCAAATTAAGTGTTCTGCTCTTTGTGAACGGGTTTTAAACTTTATGGAATTTGTTTCCATGTCATCATGTAAAGTCTTAGACGTGAAGATCAGTTGACAAGTCAAAGACAAAGTGGAAAATCAGAAGATGCTTTCTCTGCCCAAGCTGTTCTGATCCATGAAGACAAAGAGGATATTTGAAATGGGTGACAGGCCATTTCTTATATCAAAATGGCTTTACATGAAGAGGAAAGGTTTAAAGTTGACATTCCTCTTTAAGGTAAAGCAGTATGCAACAGAGACAAAAAGGAAAAGACAAAGATTCTGCTACAAAGGGACAAGATTTGTCAGACGTGTAGAAAAGTATCCTTGTCTTTTTGTAAAGGCACTCCACTATCTCTGCAATCAATGAGGAAGTTTCATTGAGATTCACTGAGTGAGTATAAAAAGAAGCTTCTAAGGAATGAGAGATAACCAAGAGAGACATCCACAAGTCCAGAACGTCCAAAAAGAATTGTGTTTTCATGCATGCAAATTCTGCCCTCAACAAAGAATAGAATAGTGATAGTGTGTCTAAGTTGTTTTGCTTCTAAGCTGTTTGTCTGTGTCTTGTTGCATCTTAGTGAGTGAATTCATTGTAACTTGTCTGAGTGAGTCTTAGATTAATTGTTCATCTATTGTTTCTGTCATCTCGGTTTGGATTATTCCGCAGTCCAAACCTGTTTGTAATTAACACTTGTTAATACGTACATACATACTTTAAGAAAGTGTGTTGAAATTTTAATTAGTTGTATTCCACCCCCCCCCTGCCTTCCCCCTTCTACAGCTTAGTGCAACATACTTGTAACATCCGGCATTAAACCAGGTTAGCAACTACGACCTAATCAGTATTTAATAGAATTATAACCTAATCAGTGGTCATTAGAAATTAATCAAAGTGATTAACAAGGTTCATGAAGAAATTCAACTCAATTAGAATCAAATTCATCGGTGCGATTAATCGGGAAATCAATTAATTCGATCGATTTACGATATGAAGGATTAATTCAACTAAGTACATAACTAAATTAAGATTAGTAACACTAATCATGCATTAATACACTTACTTAACATTAATGATGCAAGACTAAAACAAATCATTAAACAAATGCATTCAAAAGTATTTATGAATTTACATAAAAAGGGAAATACAAGAATACTATCTAAATACATTTATACAAAAAAAATGAATATACATCAAAATATCTTCTAAAAATCTGTCCATAGGGAGGTACAAGTAGGTTTTGACTTCATTTTTATAATACACACTTCCATAACCCATCAAAATCAAATCCTTTTCATCATCTTCTTTCATCTCATCCAACACTCCACTTAACCTCCATTTGAAAGACGAAGACTTTGCCTATAAATAGAGAGCTTTCCTTTCATTATTTTCACACCAAAACTCGTCCTTTTTCTCTCTAAAAACCGGATCCCACACACACACCCACTACAAACATTTTCATTCAAGTGTTCTTGGTGAAATTCAAGTGTTCTTGGTCCAAATCTTGCAAGAGTTCCAACTTCTTCTCAATTTCATACTCCATATACATAAAAGTAAGAAAATACTAACTTATTTCATCATACATTTATGTTTATGTAAGTCTTGCATAATATATATAATCACCAACAACAACAAGTTTCATAAAAACTCAAATTTAAGTTTCTAGTTTTTGTTTTTAAGTTGTTTCATTAAATGTTTTTATGAATATATAAACACATCATAAAAGTGTTAATATTATGAAAACAAGTAATATATATGTGTTTTATAACTTGTATACAATTAGTCTTTTAATAAACAACAAGAATCATAAGTTATTTCAAGTTTATAAACTGCGGATTTTCGGCAGAAAATTTATATCGACTTTGAAAAATCATAACTAATTCATAACTTAACGAAATGAGTTGATTCTTGTCTCAAAAGTTAGATCTATGTCTTAACTATAGATCTGGAAGTTTTCATAATTTATTTTGGAGTTTAAGACCTCCAGAAATTATTTGGGAAACCGAAAGTTTGACAGCTCAAAAATGCCCAACATAGGGTTTTCAACAAGCTTTTTCCCTAACCTAAACATCTCGAAAAGTGGCCGTTCTTGATTCTAGAAATCCTTTGTATATAGTAGTTTAATGTCCTAGAAAACCAAATCCTAAAACGTTTTGGAGCTTGGTCAAAAACAGCCTCAAAGTAGGCCGAAAAACCTCCAAAAAAGCTGGAAAATTATATATATATATATATATATATATATATATATATATATATATATATATATATATATATATATATA
>JAANYP010009260.1:0-19240 GCA_020465985.1 Centrapalus pauciflorus
CACACAACGAGTGTCTTGTTGTGGGCTTTGGTCACATAAAATTATGTCAAATGTGGCCGTAGATGTTAAATAGTGTGACCATATGTTCTATTAAGTGAGGTAAACTTGTATTTTGTGTGACTATTGTCAATGCATTGGCCACTTTATTTTTATGTGTGTGTGGCTGATTGCAACCATTTGTTACCCAACTAGTGTCTTGTTGTGGGCTTTGGTCACAGAAAATTATGCCAAATGTGGCTGTTGGTGTTAAAATGTGTGACCATATGCTCTTTTAAGTGAGGTAACTTGTATTTTGTGTAACTATTGTCCATGCAATGGCCACATTATTTTTATTTGTGTGTGTTGATTGCAACCATTTTGTCACACAACGAGTGTTTTGTTGTGGGCTTTGGTCACATAAAATTATGTCAAATGTGGCCGTTGGTGTTAAAAAGTGTGACCATATGTTCTTTTAAGTGAGGTAAACTTGTATTTTGTGTGACTATTGTCCATGCAATGGCCACTTTATTTTTATTTGTGTGTAGGTGATTGCAACCATTTGGTCACACAATGAGTGTCTTGTTGTGGGCTTTGGTCACATAAAATTATGCAAAATGTTGCCGTAGGTGTTAAAAAGTGTGACCATATGCTCTTTTAAGTGAGGTAAACTTGTATTTTGTGTGACTATTGTCCATGCAATGGCCACTTTATTTTTATTTGTGTGTGTTGATTGCAATCATTTGGTCACACAACAAGTGTTTTGTTGTGTGCTTTGGTCACATAAATTATGTCAAATGTGGCCGTAGGTGTAAAAAGTGTGACCATATGCTCTCTTAAGTGACGTAAACTTGTATTTTGTGTGACTATTGTCCATGCATTGGCCACTTTATTTGTATGTGTGTGTGGCTGATTGCAAGCATTTGTCACACAACGAGTGTCTTGTTGTGGGCTTTGGTCACATAAAATTATGCCAAATGTGGACGTAGGTGTTAAAAAGTGTGACCACATGCTCTTTTAAGAGAGGTAAACTTGTATTTTGTGTGACTATCGTCCATGCAATGGCCTCTTTATTTTTATGTGTGTGTGGATGATCGCAACCATTTGGTCACAAAACGAGTGTTCTTGGTTGTGGGCTTTGGTTTACATAAAATTATGCCCAAAATGTTGACGTAGGTTTTTAAAAAGTTGTGGACCAATTTGATGTGTTTAATCATAATGATAATGTGAGTTAAATTTATTTTGTGCTGACTTATTGTCCATGCAATGGCCACTTTTATTTTTATTTGTGTGTGCTAATTTGCAAAACATTTAGTCACACAACGAGTGTCTTTGTTTGTGGGCTTATGGTCACATAAAATTATGTTCAAATGTGGCCGGTTTAGGATGTTAAAAAAGTGTGGAGCCTTTGCTGTTTTTTAAATTGATGTTAAACTTTGTTTATTTTGTGTTACTTTATTGTGCCATGCAATTGGCCATCTTTATTTTTATTGTGTTGTGCTAATCTGCCATAACTTTTAGTCACACAACGAGTGTCTTGTTGTGGGCTTTGGTCACATAAAATTATGTCAAATGTGGCCGTAGATGTTAAATAGTGTGACCATATGTTCTATTAAATGAGGTAAACTTGTATTTTGTGTGACTATTGTCCACGCAATGGCCACTTTATTTTTATTTGTGTGTGCTAATTGCAACCATTTGGTCACACAACGACTGTCTTGTTGTGGGCTTTGGTCACAATAAATTATGTCCTATGTGGCCGTAGGTGTTAAAAAGTGTGACCATATGCTCTCTTAAGTGACGTAAACTTGTATTTTGTGTGACTATTGTCCATGCATTGGCCACTTTATTTGTATGTGTGTGTGGCTGATTGCAAGCATTTGTCACACAACGAGTGTCTTGTTGTGGGCTTTGGTCACATAAAATTATGCCAAATGTGGACGTAGGTGTTAAAAAGTGTGACCACATGCTCTTTTAAGTGAGGTAAACTTGTATTTTGTGTGACTATCGTCCATGCAATGGCCTCTTTATTTTTATGTGTGTGTGGATGATCGCAACCATTTGGTCACAAAACAAGTGTCTTGTTGTGGGCTTTGGTTACATAAAATTATGTCAAATGTGACGTAGGTGTTAAAAAGTGTGACCATTTGATGTTTTAAGTGAGTTAAACTTTTATTTTGTGTGACTATTGTCCATGCAATGGCCACTTTATTTTTATTTGTGTGTGCTAATTGCAAACATTTAGTCACACAACGAGTGTCTTGTTGTGGGCTTTGGTCACATAAAATTATGTCAAATGTGGCCGTAGATGTTAAAAAGTGTGACCAATTGCTGTTTTAAATGAGTTAAACTTGTATTTTGTGTTACTATTGTCCATGCAATGGCCACTTTATTTTTATTTGTGTGTGCTAATTGCAAACATTTAGTCACACAACGAGTGTCTTGTTGTGCGCTTTGGTCACATAAAATTATGTCAAATGTGGCCGTAGATGTTAAATAGCGTGACCATATGTTCTATTAAATGAGGTAAACTTGTATTTTGTGTGACTATTGTCCACGCAATGGCCACTTTATTTTTATTTGTGTGTGCTAATTGCAACCATTTGGTCACACAACGACTGTCTTGTTGTGGGCTTTGGTCACAATAAATTATGTCCAATGTGGCCGTAGGTGTTAAAAAGTGTGACCATATGCTCTTTTAAGTGACGTAAACTTGTATTTTGTGTGACTATTGTCCATGCATTGGCCACTTTATTTGTATGTGTGTGTGGCTGATTGCAACCATTTGTCACACAACGAGTGTCTTGTTGTGGGCTTTGGTCACATAAAATTATGCCAAATGTGGACGTAGGTGTTAAAAGGTGTGACCACATGCTTTTTTAAGTGAGGTAAACTTGTATTTTGTGTGACTATTATCCATGCAATGACCTCTTTATTTTTATGTGTGTTTGGATGATCGCATCCATTTGGTCACACAATGAGTGTCTTGTTTTGGGCTTTGGTTACATAAAATTATGCCAAATGTGGCCGTAGGTGTTAAAAAGTGTGACCATTTGATGTTTTAAGTGAGTTAAACTTGTTTTTTGTGTGACTATTGTCCATGCAATGGCCACTTTATTTTTACTTGTGTATGCTAATTGCAACCATTTAGTCACACAACGAGTGTCTAGTTGTGGGCTTTGGTCACATAAAATTATGTCAAATGTGGCCGTAGATGTTAAATAGTGTGACCATATGTTCTATTAAGTGAGGTAAACTTGTATTTTGTGTGACTATTGTCAATGCATTGGCCACTTTATTTTTATGTGTGTGTGGCTGATTGCAACCATTTGTTACCCAACTAGTGTCTTGTTGTGGGCTTTGGTCACAGAAAATTATGCCAAATGTGGCTGTTGGTGTTAAAATGTGTGACCATATGCTCTTTTAAGTGAGGTAACTTGTATTTTGTGTAACTATTGTCCATGCAATGGCCACATTATTTTTATTTGTGTGTGCTAATTGCAAACATTCAGTCACACAACGAGTGTCTTGTTGTGGGCTTTGGTCACATAAAATTATGTCAAATGTGGTCGTAGGTGTTAAAAAGTGTGACCATATGCTCTTTTAAGTGAGGTAAACTTGTATTTTTTGTGACTATTGTCCATGCATTGGCTACTTTATTTTTATGCGTGTGTGGCTGATTGCAACCATTTGTCACACAACGCATTGGCTACTTTATTTTTATGCGTGTGTGGCTGATTGCAACCATTTGTCACACAACGATTTTCTTGTTGTGGGTTTGGTCACATAAAATTATGCCAAATGTGGCCGTAGGTGTTAAAAAGTGTGACCACATCCTCTTTTAAGTGAGGTAAACTTGTATTTTGTGTGACTATTGTCCATGCAATGGCCTCTTTATTTTCATGTGTGTGTGGTTGATTGCAACCATTTGGTCACACAACGAGCGTCTTGTTGTGGGCTTCGGTCACATAAGGTTATGCCAAATGTGGTCGTAGGTGTTAAAAACTGTGACCATTTCCTGTTTTAAGTGAGTTAAACTTGTATTTTGTGTGACTATTGTCTATGCAATGACCACTTTATTTTTATTTGTGTGTGCTAATTGCAACCATTTAGTCACACAACGAGTGTATTGTTGTGGGCTGTGGTCACATAAAATTATGTCAAATGTGGCCGTAGGTGTTAAAAAGTGTGACCATATGCTCTTATAAGTGAGTTAAACTTGTATTTTGTGTGACAATTGTCCATGCAATAGACACTTTATATTTATTTTTCGTTTGCTAATTGCAACCATTTGGTCACACAACAAGTGTCTTGTTGTGGTCTCTTTTCACATAAAATTTTGTCAAATGTGGCCGTAGGTGTTAAAAAGTGTGACCATATGCTCTCTTAAGTGACGTAAACTTGTATTTTGTGTGACTATTGTCCATGCATTGGCCACTTTATTTGTATGTGTGTGTGGCTGATTGCAAGCATTTGTCACACAACGAGTGTCTTGTTGTGGGCTTTGGTTACATAAAATTATGCTAAATGTGGCCGTAGGTGTTAAAAAGTGTGACCATTTGATGTTTTAAGCGAGTTAAACTTGTATTTTGTGTGACTATTGTCCATGCAATGGCCACTTTATTTTTACTTGTGTATGCTAATTGCAACCATTTAGTCACACGATGAGTGTCTTGTTCTGGGCTTTGGTCACATAAAATTATGTCAAATGTGGCCATAGATGTTAAATAGTGTGACCATATGTTCTATTAAGTGAGGTAAACTTGTATTTTGTGTGACTATTGTCAATGCATTGGCCACTTTATTTTTATGTGTGTGTGGCTGATTGCAACCATTTGTTACACAACTAGTGTCTTGTTGTGGGCTTTGGTCACAGAAAATTATGCCAAATGTGGCTGTTGGTGTTAAAATGTTTGACCATATGCTGTTTTAAATGAGTTAAAATTGTATTTTGTGTTACTATTGTCCATGCAATGGCCACTTTATTTTTATTTGTGTGTGCTAATTGCAAACATTCAGTCACACAACGAGTGTCTTGTTGTGGGCTTTGGTCACATAAAATTATGTCAAATGTGGTCGTAGGTGTTAAAAAGTGTGACCATATGCTCTTTTAAGTGAGGTAAACTTGTATTTTTTGTGACTATTTTCCATGCATTGGCTACTTTATTTTTATGCGTGTGTGGCTGATTGCAACCATTTGTCACACAACGATTTTCTTGTTGTGGGTTTGGTCACATAAAATTATGCCAAATGTGGCCGTAGGTGTTAAAAAGTGTGACCACATCCTCTTTTAAGTGAGGTAAACTTGTATTTTGTGTGACTATTGTCCATGCAATGGCCTCTTTATTTTCATGTGTGTGTGGTTGATTGCAACCATTTGGTCACACAACGAGCGTCTTGTTGTGGGCTTCGGTCACATAAGGTTATGCCAAATGTGGTCGTAGGTGTTAAAAACTGTGACCATTTCCTGTTTTAAGTGAGTTAAACTTGTATTTTGTGTGACTATTGTCTATGCAATGACCACTTTATTTTTATTTGTGTGTGCTAATTGCAACCATTTAGTCACACAACGAGTGTATTGTTGTGGGCTGTGGTCACATAAAATTATGTCAAATGTGGCCGTAGGTGTTAAAAAGTGTGACCATATGCTCTTATAAGTGAGTTAAACATGTATTTTGTGTGACTATTGTCCATGCAATAGACACTTTATATTTATTTTTCGTGTGCTAATTGCAACCATTTGGTCACACAACTAGTGTCTTGTTGTGGTCTTTTTTCACATAAAATTTTGTCAAATGTGGCCGTAGGTGTTAAAAAGTGTGACCATATGCTCTCTTAAGTGACGTAAACTTGTATTTTGTGTGACTATTGTCCATGCATTGGCCACTTTATTTGTATGTGTGTGTGGCTGATTGCAAGCATTTGTCACACAACGAGTGTCTTGTTGTGGGCTTTGGTTACATAAAATTATGCTAAATGTGGCCGTAGGTGTTAAAAAGTGTGACCATTTGATGTTTTAAGCGAGTTAAACTTGTATTTTGTGTGACTATTGTCCATGCAATGGCCACTTTATTTTTACTTGTGTATGCTAATTGCAACCATTTAGTCACACGATGAGTGTCTTGTTCTGGGCTTTGGTCACATAAAATTATGTCAAATGTGGCCATAGATGTTAAATAGTGTGACCATATGTTCTATTAAGTGAGGTAAACTTGTATTTTGTGTGACTATTGTCAATGCATTGGCCACTTTATTTTTATGTGTGTGTGGCTGATTGCAACCATTTGTTACACAACTAGTGTCTTGTTGTGGGCTTTGGTCACAGAAAATTATGCCAAATGTGGCTGTTGGTGTTAAAATGTTTGACCATATGCTGTTTTAAATGAGTTAAAATTGTATTTTGTGTTACTATTGTCCATGCAATGGCCACTTTATTTTTATTTGTGTGTGCTAATTGCAAACATTCAGTCACACAACGAGTGTCTTGTTGTGGGCTTTGGTCACATAAAATTATGTCAAATGTGGCCGTAGATGTTAAATAGTGTGACCATATGTTCTATTAAATGAGGTAAACTTGTATTTTGTGTGACTATTGTCCACGCAATGGCCACTTTATTTTTATTTGTGTGTGCTAATTGCAACCATTTGGTCACACAACGACTGTCTTGTTGTGGGCTTTGGTCACAATAAATTATGTCCAATGTGGACGTAGGTGTTAAAAAGTGTGACCATATGCTCTTTTAAGTGACGTAAACTTGTATTTTATGTGACTATTGTCCATGCATTGGCAACTTTATTTGTATGTGTGTGGGGCTGATTGCAACCATTTGTCACACAACGAGTGTCTTGTTGTGGGCTTTGGTCACATAAAATTATGCCAAATGTGGACGTAGGTGTTAAAAAGTGTGACCACATGCTCTTTTAAGTGAGGTAAACTTGTATTTTGTGTGACTATTGTCCATGCAATGACCTCTTTATTTTTATGTGTGTTTGGATGATCGCAACCATTTGGTCACACAACGAGTGTCTTGTTGTGGGCTTTGGTCACATAAAATTATGCAAAATGTTGCCGTAGTTGTTAAAAAGTGTGACCATATGCTCTTTTAAGTGAGGTAAACTTGTATTTTGTGTGCCTATTATCCACGCAATGGCCACTTTATTTTTATTTGTGTGTGCTAATTGCAACCATTTGGTCACACAACGAGTGTCTTGTTGTGGGCTTTGGTCACATAAAATTATGTCAAATGTGGTCGTAGGTTTTAAAAAGTGTGACTATATGCTCTTTTAAATGAGGTAAACTTGTATTTTGTGTGACTATTGTCAATGCATTGGCCATTTTATTTTTATGTGTGTGTGGCTGATTGCAACCATTTGTCACACAACGAGCGTCTTGTTGGGGGCTTTGGTCACTTAAAATTATGTCAAATGTGGTCGTTGGCGTTAAAAAGTGTGACCATATGCTCTTTTAAATGAGGTAAACTTGTATTTTGTGTGACTATTGTCCATGCATTGGCCATTTTATTTTTATGAGTGTGTGGCTGATTGCAACCATTTGTCACACAACGAGCGTCTTGTTGTGGGCTTTGGTCACATAAAATTATGTCAAATGTGGCCGTTGGTGTTAAAAATTGTGACCATATGTTCTTTTAAGTGAGATAAACTTGTATTTTTTGTGACTATTGTCCATGTAATGGCCTCTTTATTTTTATGTGTGTGTGGATGATCGCAACAATTTGGTCACACAACGAGGGTCTTGTTGTGGGCTTTGGTTACATAAAATTATGCCAAATGTGGCCGTAGGTGTTAAAAAGTGTGACCATTTGATGTTTTAAGTGAGTTAAGCTTGAATTTTGTGTGACTATTGTCCATGCAATGGCCACTTTATTTTTATTTGTGTGTGCTAATTGCAAACATTTAGTCACACAACGAGTGTCTTATTGTGGGCTTGGGTCACATAAATTATGTCAAATGTGGCCGTAGTGTAAAAAGTGTGACCATATGCTCTTTTAAGTGAGGTAAACTTGTATTTTGTGTGCCTATTGTCCACGCAATGGCCACTTTATTTTTATTTGTGTGTGCTAATTGCAACCATTTGGTCACACAACGAGTGTCTTGTTGTGGGCTTTGGTCACATAGAATTATGTCAAATGTGGTCGTAGGTTTTAAAAAGTGTGACTATATGCTCTTTTAAATGAGGTAAACTTGTATTTTGTGTGACTATTGTCAATGCATTGGCCATTTTATTTTTATATGTGTGTGGCTGATTGCATCCATTTGTCACACAACGAGCGTCTTGTTGTGGGCTTTGGTCACATAAAATTATGTCAAATGTGGCCGTAGGTTTTAAAAAGTGTGACTATATGCTCTTTTAAATGAGGTAAACTTGTATTTTGTGTGACTATTGTCAATGCATTGGCCATTTTATTTTTAAGTGTGTGTGGCTGATTCCAACCATTTGTCACACAACGAGCGTCTTGTTGTGGGCTTTGGTCACATAAAATTATGTCAAATGTGGCCGTTGGTGTTAAAAAGTGTGACCATATGATCTTTTAAGTGAGGTAAACTTGTGTTTTGTGTGACTATTGTCCATGTAATGGCCTCTTTATTTTTATGTGTGTGTGGATGATCGCAACAATTTGGTCACACAACAAGTGTCTTGTTGTGGGCTTTGGTTACATAAAATTATGTCAAATGTGGTCGTAGGTGTTAAAAAGTGTGACCATTTGATGTTTTAAGTGAGTTAAACTTGTATTTTGTGTGACTATTGTCCATGCAATGGCCACTTTATTTTTATTTGTGTGTGCTAATTGCAAACATTTAGTCATACAACGAGTGTCTTGTTGTGGGCTTGGGTCACATAAATTATGTCAAATGTGGCCGTAGGTGTAAAAAGTGTGACCATATGCTCTTTTAAGTGAGGTAAACTTGTATTTTGTGTGCCTATTGTCCATGCAATGGCCACTTTATTTTTATTTGTGTGTGCTAATTGCAACCATTTGGTCACACAACGAGTGTCTTGTTGTGGGCTTTGGTCACATAAAATTATGTCAAATGTGGTCGTAGGATTTTAAGGTGTGACTATATGCTCTTTTAAATGAGGTAAACTTGTATTTTGTGTGACTATTGTCAATGCATTGGCCATTTTATTTTTATGTGTGTGTGGTTGATTGCAACCATTTGTCACACAACGAGCGTCTTGTTGTGGGCTTTGGTCACATAAAATTATGTCAAATGTGGCCGTAGGTTTTAAAAAGTGTGACTATATGCTCTTTTAAATGAGGTAAACTTGTATTTTGTGTGACTATTGTCAATGCATTGGCCATTTTATTTTTATGTGTGTGTGGCTGATTGCAACCATTTATCACACAACGAGCGTCTTGTTGTGGGCTTTGGTCACATAAAATTATGTCAAATGTGGCCGTTGGTGTTAAAAAGTGTGACCATATGTTCTTTTAAGTGAGGTAAACTTGTATTTTGTGTGACTATTGTCCATGTAATGGCCTCTTTATTTTTATGTGTGTGTGGATGATCGCAACAATTTGGTCACACAACGAGTGTCTTGTTGTGGGCTTTGGTTACATAAAATTATGCCAAATGTGGCCGTAGGTGTTAAAAAGTGTGACCATTTGATGTTTTAAGTGAGTTAAACTTGTATTTTGTGTGACTATTGTCCATGCAATGGTCACTTTATTTTTATTTGTGTGTGCTAATTGCAACCATTTGGTCACACAACGAGTGTCTTGTTGTGGATTTTGGTCACTTAAAATTATGTCAAATGTGGTCGTAGGTTTTAAAAAGTGTGACTATATACTCTTTTAAATGAGGTAAACTTGTATTTTGTGTGACTATTGTCAATGCATTGGCCATTTAATTTTTATGTGTGTGTGGCTGATTGCAACCATTTGTTACACAACTAGTGTCTTGTTGTGGGCTTTGGTCACATAAAATTATGCCAAATGTGGATGTAGATGTTAAATAGTGTGACCATATGTTCTATTAAGTGAGGTAAACTTGTATTTTGTGTGACTATTGTCAATGCATTGGCCACTTTATTTTTATGTGTGTGTGGCTGATTGCAACCATTTCTTACACAACTAGTGTCTTGTTGTGGGCTTTGGTGTTAAAATATGTGACATATGCTCTTTTAAGTGAGGTAAACTTGTATTTTGTGTGACTATTGTCCATGCAATGGCCATTTTATTTTTATTTGTGTGTGTTGATTGCAACCATTTTGTCACACAACGAGTGTTTTGTTGTGGGCTTTGGTCACATAAAATTATGTCAAATGTGGCCGTATGTGTTAAAAAGTGTGACCATATGCTCTTTTAAGTGAGGTAAACTTGTATTTTTTGTGACTATTGTTCATGCATTGGCTACTTTATTTTTATGTGTGTGTGGCTGATTGCAACCATTTGTCACACAACGAGTTTCTTGTTGTGGGTTTGGTCACATAAAATTATGCCAAATGTGGCCGTAGGTGTTAAAAAGTGTGACCACATGCTCTTTTAAGTGAGGTAAACTTGTATTTTGTGTGACTAGTGTCCATGCAATGGCCTCTTTATTTACATGTGTGTGTGGTTGATTGCAACCATTTGGTCACACAACGAGTGTCTTGTTGTGGGCTTCGGTCACATAAGGTTATGCCAAATGTGGTCGTAGGTGTTAAAAACTGTGACCATTTGATGTTTTAAGTGAGTTAAACTTGTATTTTGTGTGACTATTGTCCATGCAATGGCCACTTTATTTTTACTTGTGTATGCTAATTGCAACCATTTAGTCACACAACGAGTGTCTTGTTGTGGGCTTTGGTCACATAAAATTATGTCAAATGTGGCCGTAGATGTTAAATAGTGTGACCATATGTTCTATTAAGTGAGGTAAACTTGTATTTTGTGTGACTATTGTCAATGCATTGGCCACTTTATTTTTATGTGTGTGTGGCTAATTGCAACCATTTGTTACCCAACTAGTGTCTTGTTGTGGGCTTTGGTCACAGAAAATTATGCCAAATGTGGCTGTTGGTGTTAAAATGTGTGACCATATGCTCTTTTAAGAGAGGTAACTTGTATTTTGTGTAACTATTGTCCATGCAATGGCCACTTTATTTTTATTTGTGTGTGTTGATTGCAACCATTTTGTCACACAACGAGTGTTTTGTTGTGGGCTTTGGTCACATAAAATTATGTCAAATGTGGCCGTTGGTGTTAAAAAGTGTGACCATATGTTCTTTTAAGTGAGGTAAACTTGTATTTTGTGTGACTATTGTCCATGCAATGGCCACTTTATTTTTATTTGTGTGTAGGTGATTGCAACCATTTGGTCACACAATGAGTGTCTTGTTGTGGGCTTTGGTCACATAAAATTATGCAAAATGTTGCCGTAGGTGTTAAAAAGTGTGACCATATGCTCTTTTAAGTGAGGTAAACTTGTATTTTGTGTGACTATTGTCCATGCAATGGCCACTTTATTTTTATTTGTGTGTGTTGATTGCAATCATTTGGTCACACAACAAGTGTTTTGTTGTGTGCTTTGGTCACATAAATTATGTCAAATGTGGCCGTAGGTGTAAAAAGTGTGACCATATGCTCTCTTAAGTGACGTAAACTTGTATTTTGTGTGACTATTGTCCATGCATTGGCCACTTTATTTGTATGTGTGTGTGGCTGATTGCAAGCATTTGTCACACAACGAGTGTCTTGTTGTGGGCTTTGGTCACATAAAATTATGCCAAATGTGGACGTAGGTGTTAAAAAGTGTGACCACATGCTCTTTTAAGAGAGGTAAACTTGTATTTTGTGTGACTATCGTCCATGCAATGGCCTCTTTATTTTTATGTGTGTGTGGATGATCGCAACCATTTGGTCACAAAACGAGGGTCTTGTTGTGGGCTTTGGTTACATAAAATTATGCCAAATGTGACGTAGGTGTTAAAAAGTGTGACCATTTGATGTTTTAAGTGAGTTAAACTTTTATTTTGTGTGACTATTGTCCATGCAATGGCCACTTTATTTTTATTTGTGTGTGCTAATTGCAAACATTTAGTCACACAACGAGTGTCTTGTTGTGGGCTTTGGTCACATAAAATTATGTCAAATGTGGCCGTAGATGTTAAAAAGTGTGACCATTTGCTGTTTTAAATGAGTTAAACTTGTATTTTGTGTTACTATTGTACATGCAATGGCCACTTTATTTTTATTTGTGTGTGCTAATTGCAAACATTTAGTCACACAACGAGTGTCTTGTTGTGGGCTTTGGTCACATAAAATTATGTCAAATGTGGCCGTAGATGTTAAATAGTGTGACCATATGTTCTATTAAATGAGGTAAACTTGTATTTTGTGTGACTATTGTCCACGCAATGGCCACTTTATTTTTATTTGTGTGTGCTAATTGCAACCATTTGGTCACACAACGACTGTCTTGTTATGGGCTTTGGTCACAATAAATTATGTCCATTGTGGCCGTAGGTGTTAAAAAGTGTGACCATATGCTCTTTTAAGTGACGTAAACTTGTATTTTGTGTGACTATTCTCCATGCATTGGCCACTTTATTTGTATGTGTGTGTGGCTGATTGCAAGCATTTGTCACACAACGAGTGTCTTGTTGTGGGCTTTGGTCACATAAAATTATGCCAAATGTGGACGTAGGTGTCAAAAAGTGTGACCACATGCTCTTTTAAGTGAGGTAAACTTGTATTTTGTGTGACTATCGTCCATGCAATGGCCTCTTTATTTTTATGTGTGTGTGGATGATCGCAACCATTTGGTCACAAAACGAGTGTCTTGTTGTGGGCTTTGGTTACATAAAATTATGCCAAATGTGACGTAGGTGTTAAAAAGTGTGACCATTTGATGTTTTAAGTGAGTTAAACTTTTATTTTGTGTGACTATTGTCCATGCAATGGCCACTTTATTTTTATTTGTGTGTGCTAATTGCAAACATTTAGTCACACAACGAGTGTCTTGTTGTGGGCTTTGGTCACATAAAATTATGTCAAATGTGGCCGTAGATGTTAAAAAGTGTGACCATTTGCTGTTTTAAATGAGTTAAACTTGTATTTTGTGTTACTATTGTACATGCAATGGCCACTTTATTTTTATTTGTGTGTGCTAATTGCAAACATTTAGTCACACAACGAGTGTCTTGTTGTGGGCTTTGGTCACATAAAATTATGTCAAATGTGGCCGTAGATGTTAAATAGTGTGACCATATGTTCTATTAAATGAGGTAAACTTGTATTTTGTGTGACTATTGTCCACGCAATGGCCACTTTATTTTTATTTGTGTGTGCTAATTGCAACCATTTGGTCACACAACGACTGTCTTGTTATGGGCTTTGGTCACAATAAATTATGTCCAATGTGGCCGTAGGTGTTAAAAAGTGTGACCATATGCTCTTTTAAGTGACGTAAACTTGTATTTTGTGTGACTATTCTCCATGCATTGGCCACTTTATTTGTATGTGTGTGTGGCTGATTGCAACCATTTGTCACACAACGAGTGTCTTGTTGTGGGCTTTGGTCACATAAAATTATGCCAAATGTGGACGTAGGTGTTAAAAAGTGTGACCACATGCTTTTTTAAGTGAGGTAAACTTGTATTTTGTGTGACTATTGTCCATGCAATGACCTCTTTATTTTTATGTGTGTTTGGATGATCGCATCCATTTGGTCACACAACGAGTGTCTTGTTTTAGGCTTTGGTTACATAAAATTATGCCAAATGTGGTCGTAGGTGTTAAAAAGTGTGACCATTTGATGTTTTAAGTGAGTTAAACTTGTATTTTGTGTGACTATTGTCCATGCAATGGCCACTTTATTTTTACTTGTGTATGCTAATTGCAACCATTTAGTCACACAACGAGTGTCTTGTTGTGGGCTTTGGTCACATAAAATTATGTCAAATGTGGCCGTAGATGTTAAATAGTGTGACCATATGTTCTATTAAGTGAGGTAAACTTGTATTTTGTGTGACTATTGTCAATGCATTGGCCACTTTATTTTTATGTGTGTGTGGCTGATTGCAACCATTTGTTACCCAACTAGTGTCTTGTTGTGGGCTTTGGTCACAGAAAATTATGCCAAATGTGGCTGTTGGTGTTAAAATGTGTGACCATATGCTCTTTTAAGAGAGGTAACTTGTATTTTGTGTAACTATTGTCCATGCAATGGCCACTTTATTTTTATTTGTGTGTGTTGATTGCAACCATTTTGTCACACAACGAGTGTTTTGTTGTGGGCTTTGGTCACATAAAATTATGTCAAATGTGGCCGTTGGTGTTAAAAAGTGTGACCATATGTTTTTTAAGTAGGTAAACTTGTATTTTGTGTGACTATTGTCCATGCAATGGCCACTTTATTTTGATTTGTGTGTAGGTGATTGCAACCATTTGGTCACACAATGAAGTGTCTTGTTGTGGGCTTTGGTCACATAAAATTAGGCAAAATGTTGGCCTAGGTGTTAAAAAGGGTGACCATATGCTACTTTTAAGTGAAGGTAAACTTGTATTTTGGGTGACTATTGTCCATGCAATGGCCACTTTATTTTTATTTGTGTGTGTTGATTGCAATCATTTGGTCACACAACAAGTGTTTTGTTGTGGGCTTTGGTCACATAAATTATGTCAAATGTGGCCGTAGGTGTAAAAAGTGTGACCATATGCTCTTTTAAGTGAGGTAAACTTGTATTTTGTGTGCCTATTGTCCACGCAATGGCCACTTTATTTTTATTTGTGTGTGCTAATTGCAACCATTTGGTCACACAACGAGTGTCTTGTTGTGGGCTTTGGTCACATAAAATTATGTCAAATGTGGTCGTAGGTTTTAAAAAGTGTGACTATATGCTCTTTTAAATGAGGTAAACTTGTATTTTGTGTGACTATTGTCAATGCATTGGCCATTTTATTTTTATGGTGTGTGTGGCTGATTGCAACCATTTGTCACACAACGAGCGTCTTGTTGTGGGCTTTGGTCACATAAAATTATGTCAAATGTGGCCGTAGGTTTTAAAAAGTGTGACTATATGCTCTTTTAAATGAGGTAAACTTGTATTTTGTGTGACTATTGTCAATGCATTGGCCATTTTTTTTTATGTGTGTGTGGCTGATTGCAACCATTTGTCACACAACGAGCGTCTTGTTGTGGGCTTTGGTCACATAAAATTATGTCAAATGTGGCCGTTGGTGTTAAAAATTGTGACCATATGTTCTTTTAAGTGAGATAAACTTGTATTTTTTGTGACAATTTTCCATGTAATGGCCTCTTTATTTTTATGTGTGTGTGGATGATCGCAACAATTTGGTCACACAACGAGTGTCTTGTTGTGGGCTTTGGTTACATAAAATTATGCCAAATGTGGCCGTAGGAGTTAAAAAGTGTGACCATTTGATGTTTTAAGTGAGTTAAACTTGTATTTTGTGTGACTATTGTCCATGCAATGGCCACTTTATTTTTATTTGTGTGTGCTAATTGCAAACATTTAGTCACACAACGAGTGTCTTATTGTGGGCTTGGGTCACATAAATTATGTCAAATGTGGCCGTAGTGTAAAAAGTGTGACCATATGCTCTTTTAAGTGAGGTAAACTTGTATTTTGTGTGCCTATTGTCCACGCAATGGCCACTTTATTTTTATTTGTGTGTGCTAATTGCAACCATTTGGTCACACAACGAGTGTCTTGTTGTGGGCTTTGGTCACATAAAATTATGTCAAATGTAGTCGTAGGTTTTAAAAAGTGTGACTATATGCTCTTTTAAATGAGGTAAACTTGTATTTTGTGTGACTATTGTCAATGCATTGGCCATTTTATTTTTATATGTGTGTGGCTGATTGCAACCATTTGTCACACAACGAGCGTCTTGTTGTGGGCTTTGGTCACATAAAATTATGTCAAATGTGGCCGTAGGTTTTAAAAAGTGTGACTATATGCTCTTTTAAATGAGGTAAACTTGTATTTTGTGTGACTATTGTCAATGCATTGGCCATTTTATTTTTATGTGTGTGTGGCTGATTCCAACCATTTGTCACACAACGAGCGTCTTGTTGTGGGCTTTGGTCACATAAAATTATGTCAAATGTGGCCGTTGGTGTTAAAAAGTGTGACCATATGATCTTTTAAGTGAGGTAAACTTGTGTTTTGTGTGACTATTGTCCATGTAATGGCCTCTTTATTTTTATGTGTGTGTGGATGATCGCAATAATTTGGTCACACAACAAGTGTCTTGTTGTGGGCTTTGGTTACATAAAATTATGTCAAATGTGGCCGTAGGTGTTAAAAAGTGTGACCATTTGATGTTTTAAGTGAGTTAAACTTGTATTTTGTGTGACTATTGTCCATGCAATGGCCACTTTATTTTTATTTGTGTGTGCTAATTGCAAACATTTAGTCATACAACGAGTGTCTTGTTGTGGGCTTGGGTCACATAAATTATGTCAAATGTGGCCGTAGGTGTAAAAAGTGTGACCATATGCTCTTTTAAGTGAGGTAAACTTGTATTTTGTGTGCCTATTGTCCATGCAATGGCCACTTTATTTTTATTTGCGTGTGCTAATTGCAACCATTTGGTCACACAATGAGTGTCTTGTTGTGGGCTTTGGTCACATAAAATTATGTCAAATGTGGTCGTAGGATTTAAAAGGTGTGACTATATGCTCTTTTAAATGAGGTAAACTTGTATTTTGTGTGACTATTGTCAATGCATTGGCCATTTTATTTTTATGTGTGTGTGGTTGATTGCAAACATTTGTCACACAACGAGCGTCTTGTTGTGGGCTTTGGTCACATAAAATTATGTCAAATGTGGCCGTAGGTTTTAAAAAGTGTGACTATATGCTCTTTTAAATGAGGTAAACTTGTATTTTGTGTGACTATTGTCAATGCATTGGCCATTTTATTTTTATGTGTGTGTGGCTGATTGCAACCATTTGTCACACAACGAGCGTCTTGTTGTGGGCTTTGGTCACATAAAATTATGTCAAATGTGGCCGTTGGTGTTAAAAAGTGTGACCATATGTTCTTTTAAGTGAGGTAAACTTGTATTTTGTGTGACGATTTCCAGTAATGCCTCTTTATTTTTATTGTCTTGGATGATCGCACAAATTTTGGGCACACAACGAGTGCTTGTTGTGGCTTTGTTACATAAATTATGCCAAATTGGCCGTAGTTTTAAAAAGTGTGACCATGTGAGGTTGTAAGTGAGTTAAAACTTGTATTTTGTGTGCGATGGTGTCCATGCATGGCCACTTTATTTTTATTTGTGTGTGGGTGATTGCAACATTTGGTCACACAACGAGTGTCTTGTTGTGGGCTTTGGTCACATAAAATTATGTAAAATGTGGCCATAGGTGTTAAAAAGTGTGACCATATGCTCTTTTAAGTGAGGTAAACTTGTATTTTTTGTGACTATTGTCCATGCAATGGCCACTTTATTTTTATTTGTGTGTGGGTGATTGCAACATTTGGTCACACAACGAGTGTCTTGTTGTGGGCTTTGGTCACATAAAATTAAGCAAAATGTGGCCGTAGGTGTTAAAAAGTGTGACCATATGCTCTTTAAGTGAGGTAAACTTGTATTTTGTGTGACTATTGGCAATGCATTGGCCCATTTTATTTCATATGTTGTGTCTGATTAGCAACCAGTTTCACACAACGCGCGTCTTGTTGTGGGCTTGGGTCACATAATTATGTCAAATGTGCCGGTAGGTTTTAAAAAGTGTGACTAGAGGCTCTTTAAATGAGTAAACTGGGTAGTTGTGTTGACTATTGTCAATGCATTGGCCATTTTATTTTTATGTGTGTGTGGCTGATTCCAACCATTTGTCACACAACGAGCGTCTTGTTGTGGGCTTTGGTCACATAAAATTATGTCAAATGTGGCCGTTGGTGTTAAAAAGTGTGACCATATGATCTTTTAAGTGAGGTAAACTTGTGTTTTGTGTGACTATTGTCCATGTAATGGCCTCTTTATTTTTATGTGTGTGTGGATGATCGCAACAATTTGGTCACACAACGAGTGTCTTGTTGTGGGCTTTGGTTACATAAAATTATGTCAAATGTGGCCGTAGGTGTTAAAAAGTGTGACCATTTGATGTTTTAAGTGAGTTAAACTTGTATTTTGTGTGACTATTGTCCATGCAATGGCCACTTTATTTTTATTTGTGTGTGCTAATTGCAAACATTTAGTCATACAACGAGTGTCTTGTTGTGGGCTTGGGTCACATAAATTATGTCAAATGTGGCCGTAGGTGTAAAAAGTGTGACCATATGCTCTTTTAAGTGAGGTAAACTTGTATTTTGTGTGCCTATTGTCCATGCAATGGCCACTTTATTTTTATTTGCGTGTGCTAATTGCAACCATTTGGTCACACAATGAGTGTCTTGTTGTGGGCTTTGGTCACATAAAATTATGTCAAATGTGGTCGTAGGATTTAAAAGGTGTGACTATATGCTCTTTTAAATGAGGTAAACTTGTATTTTGTGTGACTATTGTCAATGCATTGGCCATTTTATTTTTATGTGTGTGTGGTTGATTGCAAACATTTGTCACACAACGAGCGTCTTGTTGTGGGCTTTGGTCACATAAAATTATGTCAAATGTGGCCGTAGGTTTTAAAAAGTGTGACTATATGCTCTTTTAAATGAGGTAAACTTGTATTTTGTGTGACTATTGTCAATGCATTGGCCATTTTATTTTTATGTGTGTGTGGCTGATTGCAACCATTTATCACACAACGAGCGTCTTGTTGTGGGCTTTGGTCACATAAAATTATGTCAAATGTGGCCGTTGGTGTTAAAAAGTGTGACCATATGTTCTTTTAAGTGAGGTAAACTTGTATTTTGTGTGACTATTGTCCATGTAATGGCCTCTTTATTTTTATGTGTGTGTGGATGATCGCAACAATTTGGTCACACAACGAGTGTCTTGTTGTGGGCTTTGGTTACATAAAATTATGCCAAATGTGGCCGTAGGTGTTAAAAAGTGTGACCATTTGATGTTTTAAGTGAGTTAAACTTGTATTTTGTGTGACTATTGTCCATGCAATGGTCACTTTATTTTTATTTGTGTGTGCTAATTGCAACCATTTGGTCACACAACGAGTGTCTTGTTGTGGATTTTGGTCACTTAAAATTATGTCAAATGTGGTCGTAGGTTTTAAAAAGTGTGACTATATACTCTTTTAAATGAGGTAAACTTGTATTTTGTGTGACTATTGTCAATGCATTGGCCATTTAATTTTTATGTGTGTGTGGCTGATTGCAACCATT